>JAXIVJ010007531.1:0-40000 GCA_036785665.1 Chirona hameri | reverse complement strand
TGGGTGTGGTGTGGTGTGGGTGGGTGCGTGCGTGCGTGTGTGTGTGTGTGTGTGTGTGTGACACGTGTTTTAAATTGTCTGTGGTGCTTTTCGTTTGTATCGCCCAGCTTGTATCCCATTCACTCGAATCGAGTCGTTGGGAGGCCATAACAGCCGGCCAACGACCATTCATAGATATGGCCTGATCACCGGCAGCACCAAGCTGGGCTCGTCACGTGATCTCGCGCAGAGGCTGGAGTCGTGCATCGAACGATTTCGAAATCGTTAGGCAGTTTCGAAATTACCTAGGCAGTTTTGATACTGCCTAGGTTTTTAGTCAGTTTCGAAATTGCCTGAATTGAGCCAGGCAGTTTCGAAACTGCCTGACTGTTCATATTGCCTGTAACATATACACTCACTCAGCAGTCGAACCGCTCACGTTTTATCGTAGTAATTGTGGCACGGACAGGCCACCGTTCAACCAGCAGGTCAGGCGCAAAGGCGATAAAAGGATATCGATCACGAAGTATCGGCAAGTGCTTCATCACACCTGAAGAGTTCACGCACGCCTATCGACGCATCGAACAGCGAGGCTTTGACCAGAGCAATTATATCAATGTTTTGACGGCGTTTGCTACAAACACAGACGGGAGAAGCGCTTCCGCCGTAAACAGATAATAGACATACACTAAAGCCCGTCCCGTGAGCAAACAACAGAGAACTGAGAGGAGCGGTGTAAACAACCCTGCTCCAGGTCGCGGGACCCAACCACAGACAGAGAGACGAAAAACAACAGCTAGGACCTTGGACTGAACACGCAAGGCATAGTTTTCCTTGCAGGACGGCAGCCGCTTGGAATGCGAGGCTGAGATGAGGCGGCGTAGTTTTCCTTACAGGACGGTAGCCGCTTGGAATGCGAGGCTGGGATGAGGCGGCGTAGTTTTTCTTACAGGACGGTAGCCGCTTGGAATGCGAGGCTGAGATGAGACGGCGTAGTTTTTCTTACAGGACGGTAGCCGCTTGGAATGCGAGGCTGAGATGAGGCGGCGTAGTTTTCCTTACAGGACGGTAGCCGCTTGGAATGCGAGGCTGAGATGAGACGGCGTAGTTTTTCTTACAGGACGGTAGCCGCTTGGAATGCGAGGCTGGGATGAGTCGGCGTAGTTTTTCTTACAGGACGGTAGCCGCTTGGAATGCGAGGCTGAGATGAGGCGGCGTAGTTTGTTTACAGGACGGTAGCCGCTTGGAATGCGAGGCTGGTATGAGGCGGCGTAGTTTTCCTTACAGGACGGTAGCCGCTTGGAATGCGAGGCTGAGATGAGGCGGCGTAGTTTGTTTACAGGACGGTAGCCGCTTGGAATGCGAGGCTGGGATGAGGCGGCGTAGTTTGTTTACAGGACGGTAGCCGCTTGGAATGCGAGGCTGAGATGAGGCGGCGTAGTTTGTTTACAGGACGGTAGCCGCTTGGAATGCGAGGCTGAGATGAGGCGGCGTAGTTTGTTTACAGGACGGTAGCCGCTTGGAATGCGAGGCTGGGATGAGGCGGCGTAGTTTTTCTTACAGGACGGTAGCCGCTTGGAATGCGAGGCTGAGATGAGGCGGCGTAGTTTGTTTACAGGACGGTAGCCGCTTGGAATGCGAGGCTGAGATGAGGCGGCGTAGTTTGTTTACAGGACGGTAGCCGCTTGGAATGCGAGGCTGAGATGAGGCGGCGTAGTTTTTCTTACAGGCCGGTAGCCGCTTGGAATGCGAGGCTGAGATGAGGCGGCGTAGTTTGTTTACAGGACGGTAGCCGCTTGGAATGCGAGGCTGAGATGAGGCGGCGTAGTTTGTTTACAGGACGGTAGCCGCTTGGAATGCGAGGCTGAGATGAGGCGGCGTAGTTTTTCTTACAGGCCGGTAGCCGCTTGGAATGCGAGGCTGGGATGAGGCGGCGTAGTTTGTTTACAGGACGGTAGCCGCTTGGAATGCGAGGCTGAGATGAGGCGGTAGGAAGCTGTGTGCGCGATATGAATAGGTCGGGCTCTTTTTATTAGGTTTTTATTTAGGTTTGTATGTTGTCGTGATCTGTGTATTTTTAACTAAACATTTTATAAGAGTTCGATAGGAATGTTTTTACCAAGGGTTGATTTTAAACATTGAGACTGTCACCTGGCGCGAGGCCTGGAAAGCCATTTAAGTGAAGACCTAGATAAACTGTCTGTCTGTCTGTCTGTGGAAGAGCGAAATGTGCCACGTGCGAGTTAACACAGAACAGAGTGTTGACCTTGCAGAACCTAATCCCTGGTGAGACAATGGATACAAAATAGTGTTGCATCTCACCAACACACAACATACCACATCACAACATGATTGCACATCGCGACCAAGGGTTCATCCCTGGCAGATCGGTGACAGATCACACTGCCACAACGCACTGGTGTATATTTGCCACCAGTTCCGCGCTGGACCACGGCGTGGCCTATACAACCATCAAAAGTGCGCCAACATCAGGCAGGATATCACCGGGCACATCAGCAGACCGTCGCCGCGTGCCGTGATAGGGCAGGGGCGACGGGCGGCCCCTCCGTCGCTCGGCCGTCCTCCCACTGGAGTTCGGCGGCGGCGGCGGGGGTGGCAGCCCCCCCCCCCCCCTCATCGGGGCGCCGAGCGACTCACTCGGTTCCCCATGGTAACCGATCTGCTGCCTCCCAAATAAATTCACCCTAATATACACCGCTGGCTCCAGGCAGTCAACCAGCAACAAGCCCTGCTTAGTTTGGTTGGCCTTCCTTGGAGTCAGTATTGAAACCGACTTCTACGACCAGGAACAGCCCTCGACCTGTATGAGTGTGGCCCTTACTAACCTCGAATGAATGCGGGAAGCAGAACTAAACGGGTTTCGATTGGGCAGTCATTTGCTGATTTATGCAATTACTACTTTCTGCCTCCTTGTATAGCATCTATGTCTAACACGACCCCGCTCTCTCTTCATTGCTTATTCATGTTGTATTTCCTTTTCCTAGCTGGGAGTGCCGCGACATTGCATTTTTAAGTTCTCTCTTGGTGTTAACGTAAGGCCTGTCGTGTGTCGTTGGGATCGCGGAGGGGCACTCTTGGTCACCTGTTCATGGGTGACGGTGTATTTAGGAGAGAAAAATGCGTAAGAACAGTATAGATCGAAGTAGACTATACAATATGGAGCATAACGTATAGCAGAATGCAGAATATGTATCTAATCTAGAGCAGCATATGTTTGCGATTTGGGTTTAGGGCAGCGCAGCCTTTACGGCCTCACGCCGTCAGGAGAGCAGTTCGCATACCGTGGAGAACAATAAACTAGCGGCGGTGTCCTGCCTGGCCGTCCCACTCAGCACGTCGACAGCGGCCCTGTCCGCAGCAGCCGGCACAGGATGACTGGCCGGTGTCCTGTCTGGCCGCCCCACACAGCACGTCTGACAGCGGCCCTGTCCGCAGCAGCCGGCACAGGATGGCTGTCCGGTGTCCTGCCTGTCCGTCCCACACAGCACGTCTGACAGCGGCCCCACACAGCACGTCTGACAGCGGCCCTGTCCGCAGCAGCCGGCACACGATGACTGCCGGCCAGTAGGTCCACGGGGGACAGGCTTACCAGCTCAGTTTTTGCCGCTCTTCCGGCCGCCGCACTGCAGTGGCAGGCGGTAATACAGAGACACGGTAACACAGAGACACAGTAACACAGAGACACGGTAACACAGAGACACGGTAACACAGAGACACGGTAACACAGAGACGCGGTAACACAGACACGGTAACACAGACACACGGTAACACAGAGACACGGTAACACAGAGACACGGTAACACAGATACACGGTAACACAGAGACACGGTAACACAGACACACGGTAACACAGACACGGTAACACAGAGACACGGTAACACAGAGACACGGTAACACAGAGACACGGTAACACAGAGACACGGTAACACAGAGACACGGTAACACAGGGACACGGTAACACAGAGACACGGTAACAGAGACACGGTAACACAGGGACACGGTAACACAGAGACACGGTAACACAGAGACACGGTAACACAGGGACACGGTAACACAGAGACACGGTAACACAGAAACACGGTAACACAGAGACACGGTAACACAGGGACACGGTAACACAGAGACACGGTAACACAGAGACACGGTAACACAGAGACACGGTAACACAGGGACACGGTAACACAGAGACACGGTAACACAGAGACACGGTAACACAGGGACACGGTAACACAGAGACACGGTAACACAGAGACACGGTAACACAGAGACACGGTAACACAGAGACACGGTAACACAGAGACACGGTAACACAGGGACACGGTAACACAGAGACACGGTAACACAGGGACACGGTAACACAGATACACGGTAACACAGAGACACGGTAACACAGAGACACGGTAACACAGAGACACGGTAACACAGAGACACGGTAACACAGACACGGTAACACAGAGACACGGTAACACAGGGACACGGTAACACAGAGACACGGTAACACAGAGACACGGTAACACAGAGACGCGGTAACACAGAGACACGGTAACACAGACACGGTCACACAGAGACACGGTAACACAGAGACACGGCCGGGGTGGCAGCCGGACATTTTGTGACGCTGATTTTCACTGTACTGATGGGACAGGCGGCGGCCGGTGCTGTGATGTGGTACCACGGCCACCACGGCCACCACGGTTACCACGGCCACCACGGCCACCACGGCCACCACGGCCACCACGGCCACCACGGTTACCACGGTTACCACGGCCACCACGGTTACCACGGCCGTAATGGATCATGGATGTGGTGGTGGCCTGAGCTTTACGGCGCCGTAACACAGACAGGAGCATCACATCGACAACGATTTTACAACGGATATATCAGAGTCGTTGTGTGATGATGATATTTCGGTAATCGGTGTATGGGTTCAAGTCGTTGTAACGAGGCCCTGGCTGAATACGTATAGGCCATCGATAATTAGTTTGATCTGACCGAAGAGCAATCTCCAAAACGGAGGCGAGTGGCAGCATGGATCGGTTTAATCCAGTCACTCCGTTTACCAGTATAGAGCGGTCAAGTACCGGCAATCAGCATAGTATGAGCAAAAGCTGCTGAGATGTTAACCCTCGCCAGTGCAGGGGGGGGGGGGGGGTTGATGTCACCCACCACCCCCCTCGGTTTTCCGGGAATAACTCGCGTAAATATCAACCGATTGCGATGAACTTTCAGTACCCTACTTGTGAACAATTTGACACATATTCTGAAAATGTTTAAGTTGTAGGTCACATGACCCGTGACCTTTGACCTGTTTTCCAAGGTTGTCAGGCGCAACTGGCGTCCCGTAGTATTGATCCTTGTAGCTTGTGCAGTTTCATAGTGTTTGTTGTTCCGGAGCATATTGCACAGGTGTTTCCAGGTGACAGTTGTGGTTTCCATTGAGATTGTGACCTCGCATTTACCTTCTCAGGTCAACCGAGGTCACTGACCTCCGATGACCTCATTACTTTTTGGGCTTCTGGCAGTTTCTAGGACATTTTGTGACGCTGATTTCAAATATGGGATCCATTTTACATAATTATATATTCCACTGGGATCATGCGCCCCAACAGGTCAACCGAGGTCACTGACCTCAAATGACCTGACATGACCTTTTTGGAATTTGGCAGTTTCTAAGACATTTTGTGACGCTGATTTCAAATTTGGCACCCATTTAGCATAATTATATACTTATTCGCGATTCTAGCTCGATTAAATTCAATTTATACGCATTTACAATTTGATTGAATTTTGGGTCATTGACATGACCTCAGAGGTTACCTAATGACCTAGGACCTTAAAATCGGGTATCAATGGCTTCCTCTCGTGACGAGCAACACGCTCGTTTTTTAATCGAAGCTCTAGCCCAATTAGGGGTGAAACGATAGGGGGTTGTACTACCCTACCCCCCCCCCCCCCCCCCCCCCCCCCCCCCTGCACGGTCACGCACTGATCAGACGCTGCACGGGTGAGGGTTAAGCTACCAAAGCTACAGGACTTCTGTTGAAGTCCTGCAGCAACATTGTTTTGTTGTTGTTAAAATCGAATGAATGTTAAAAAGTTTCAACTGTCATTCCTCTGTGAAGGCACCAAGCTTTATTACCTACATACTGGAGCTTCAGCACTTAAAATATTCATTTCCCTAGGCGTGTGAATTTCCGTGTTGCCACTGCGGTCAATAATACCCTAATATTCATGCTACACAGACCGACACCGTCCTCGGCGCCGCGGACACACAGACCGACACCGTCCTCGGCGCCGCGGACACACAGACCGACACCGTCCTCGGCGCGGACACAGACCGACACCGTCCTCGGCGCCGCCGACACAGACCGACACCGTCCTCGGCGCCGCGGACACACAGCCCGACACCGCCCTCGGCGTGGACACACAGACCGACACCGCCCTCGGCGCGGACACACAGACCGACACCGCTCTCGGCGCGGACACACAGACCGACACCGCCCTCGGCGCGGACACACAGACAGACACCGCCCTCGGCGCGGACACACAGACCGACACCGCTCTCGGCGCGGACAATAAGGTCGGGCACACCGCCGCCGCCGCCGCCGCCCATTCCGGTCGGACCCGCCTGCGTTGTTGCAGTCGGTCAATTGACTATCTCAGATAGTGCCAGGTCGGACCACTGATAGGACGAACGGTACGGCATGCATACGACGGACGCTCATTCTAAGAACGTCCTGCTACCGGCCAGCAACAGACGCGCCGCAGAGGCCTGCACGCGCTGTTCCCACTAGCATGTGGTATTGGCCACCTCTGGACTTCGCCGCTGTACACGTACAGGCGCGAAGACGCTGACGCTCACGTATCGTGTGTTGTGCCAAGTCGTGGAACTGCGTGCCGCTCCATCAAGTTCTCACACGTGTACTTGAACAGCGTTAACGAGTAGCTTGCGAGCACGAATCACTTGTTATTGACGGTCGGGTTCCTCACTGGGCGCATACGATTCGCACAGCATGCGTACGTCTGCATATCCGAGTCTGTTTGTACTACGTGCCCTCTTGTGAGTATCCGCAAGTGCCGCTGGAATTCGCACCTGACCTCGAACTTCAACTTGGCGACACTTCAGGTGGCACTCGGGAGAAGAGCGGCCTCTGTACCGGAGTGGTCCTATCGTGCGCGCCCACATGCAGGGCGGACCTGCTGCGCATGGCATTCCCTGCTGCGCCTGACATTGCGCCCCCGGACGTCCTGTGGCGCCGCATGAAGCCACTCATGAGGCACTCTCGACTGTCATCAGACTCATTTCCGGCGTCTGTCCCGTCTGGCACGGCACAACCGCACTCAGTCCGCCCGGCCACTGTTGACCGCCCGGCCACTGACACTGTTGGCCACTGTTGACCGCCCGGCCCAGTCCGCCCGGCCACTGTTAACTGGCGGTCTGGCTACCGGGCCGTGGTACCATCGAGCACATTCGAGTCACTGGCGACCGGGCCGTGGTACCATCGAGCACATTCGAGTCACTGGCGGACCGGGCCGTGGTGCCATCGAGCACATTCGAGTCACTGGCGACCGGGCCGTGGTACCATCGAACACATTCGAGTCACTGGCTACCGGGCCGTGGTACCATCGAACACATTCGAGTCACTGGCGGACCGGGCCGTGGTAACATCGAACGCATTCGAGTCACTGGCGGGCCGGGCCGATGTACCATCGAGCACATTCGAGTCACTGGCGGCCGTGGTGCCGTCGAACACATTCGAGTCACTGGCTACCGGACCGTGGTACCATCGAACACATTCGAGTCACTGGCGGACCGGGCCGTGGTGCCATCGAGCACATTCGAGTCACTGGCGGACCGGGCCGTGGTACCATCGAACACATTCGAGTCACTGGCTACCGGGCCGTGGTGTCATCGAGCACATTCGAGTCACTGGCGGACCGGGCCGTGGTACCATCGAACACATTCGAGTCACTGGCTACCGGGCCGTGGTGCCATCGAGCACATTCGAGTCACTGGCGGACCGGACCGTGGTACCATCGAACACATTCGAGTCACTGGCTACCGGGCCGTGGTACCATCGAACACATTCGAGTCACTGGCGGACGGACGGCCGTCACGCGAATCGGCCGCCGGTGCGTCACGGTTTGTATCGCCCCCATCCAGCCACCGATCGACGCTGAGGAGGCCGCCCGCCGCCGAGCATAGATAGCCGATGCACACATCCTGACCGGGCTAGCCTAGATAACCTAACCTAGCTAGGACATCGATAAGTCGATATTTTGTCTTGCGGTGCATGCTGTTGGTAGAGTTTTGCCGCGCCAGGTCTGGGCGCTGTCCAGAGCTGCCGAATATGTTGCGACATCCAGCTGTACCACATTGTGCACACAGCTGCATCACGGCTACGGTCCTGTCGCCACCACGGTGCGCGTGGGGAGGCTATTGCGAGTCGGAGACCACAGGTGGCTAGCCGCCGCTGCCATTGAGTCAGTCCGTCTGCCGCCAGCTGTGTGGCGGCGCAGTGGCGGCGCAGTGGCGACGCAGTAGCGGCGCAGTGGCGACGCAGTGGCGGCGCAGTGGCGACGCAGTGGCGGCGCAGTGGCGACGCAGTGGCAACGGTGAGAGATATGGCAGGCACCACACGGCACACTGGCTACAGATACCACGCGTTTCGCGGTATTACAGTGTGTGTGATATGTCCGTAAAAATATGACTAGATATACGCAATACGACCGCCGCAATGATGCAGACGTGCCGTCCGCGCGGGCCGCGGAGGACCACCATTCGTCATAATTTCATAGTGACGGATGCTTCCGTCGGCGGCACAGTGGCGTCATGAGAGCTTCCGGGAAAAGAGCAGTTGAGACCCTTTTGCGAGACTAGCTGGGGGCGTGGGTGGCGGCGTTGCCCGGGTTAAATCTAACCAGTCCCGTGGCAGTGCCAGCGGAAACGCGCTCCGCCGAGCAGAACAAACAGCCGTATCCGCATCGCACCCTGACCCCGGCTGTCAGAGTCCAGTCATGGCATCAGTGGCAACAGTATCCGGCCGATTGGCAGGGCCGAGCGGCCGTCACCACGCGTCCACCGCGTGATCGGACTGTGTGTGTGCACAGACTGCTGCACGTGCAGCGTGGTGATGCGGTGGTGGCGGTGGTGGCGGCGGCGGCGGCGGCGGCGGCGCACCGCACACATCCGCACCGCACCTGCTGACCCTGGGTGACGGCACGACGGCGGCGGCGGCGGCGGCGGCCAGTGGAGGCGGGGGCGGGGGCGGGCCGGTCTGAACAATGCACACCGGCATACGACACGCCCACAGGCACAGGCGCACCCGGACACGGATAAAGAGACGGGCTCGCGACAGCTTCATAAAGCAGAAGAAGCGAATGCATGAACATTGAACACGCTCCATACTGCATTAGGGCAAACACCAGTGCCCCGTGCAATTTTATCCAAAGTTATAAAAAACCTGCAGCTTCAAAGACTTTAAAAATGCCCTTTAACATAGCCTGCATTGCTTTCCTCACATATTTGTAGATTCTGCTTTATAAAACAGACCACTGCAGGCGAGCTACGCCCGTGCCGGCTGCAGCACTGAAGGAATGACCAGCAAACACACAGAACTGCCCGTTCACCGCCCCTGCTAGCGTGGGTGGCAGCGTTTCATTGCCGGGGAATCAGCATGACTGCTGACAATGCCCCATTGCCATGCATGACAATGTCCCATTCCGATGCATGACAATGCCCCATTGCCATGCATGACAATGCCCCATTCCGATGCATGACAATGCCCCATTGCCATGCATGACAATGCCCCATTCCGATGCATGACAATGCCCCATTGCCATGCATGACAATGCCCCATTCCGATGCATGACAATGCCCCATTCCGATGCATGACAATGCCCCATTCCGATGCATGACAATGCCCCATTCCGATGCATGACAATGCCCCATTGCCATGCATGACAATGCCCCATTCCGATGCATGACAATGCCCCATTGCCATGCATGACAATGCCCCATTCCGATGCATGACAATGCCCCATTGCCATGCATGACAATGCCCCATTCCGATGCATGACAATGCCCCATTCCGATGTATGACAATGCCCCATTCCGATGCATGACAATGCCCCATTCCGATGCATGACAATGCCCCATTGCCATGCATGACAATGTCCCATTCCGATGCATGACAATGCCCCATTGCCATGCATGACAATGTCCCATTCCGATGCATGACAATGCCCCATTCCGATGCATGACAATGCCCCATTCCGATGCATGACAATGCCCCATTGCCATGCATGACAATGCCCCATTCCGATGCATGACAATGCCCCATTGCCATGCATGACAATGCCCCATTCCGATGCATGACAATGCCCCATTCCGATGCATGACAATGCCCCATTCCGATGCATGACAATGCCCCATTCCGATGCATGACAATGCCCCATTGCCATGCATGACAATGCCCCATTCCGATGCATGACAATGCCCCATTCCGATGCATGACAATGCCCCATTGCCATGCATGACAATGCCCCATTCCGATGCATGACAATGCCCCATTCCGATGCATGACAATGCCCCATTCCGATGCATGGCAATGCCCCATTCCGATGCATGACAATTGCGATGCATGGCCATTGTCATGCATCGCTCATGCAGCGCCTACTCTATTTCGTTTACTATGATGATGATGATTGGGGTTCAAGGGCGCTCCGACAACGAAGGTCACATGGCGCCCATTCCATTTACTATACAATTTTGATAATTTTGAGTACATAATGTGGGCAGCAAGTGGTGAGGCCAGTGCGTATGACTTAAGTACATCTTCGGCGGCGCGTGAGCCGGGGCGGATGTTTGGAGCGGGACATGAGGTCCGTGGCTAGTGCATCTCGTAACTCCAGCTACTTGCATCATACTTTTCCAGAAATAATCAACAACAATTGTGGCAAGCATGAGCTTGTAATAGCAATCCTACATCGTTTTGACAATGGTGCGGTTCGATCAGTGGCGGCGGATAAGGGGGGGGGCAGCTGCCCCCCCCCCCCACTCAAGAAGTTGGGGGGGGGGGGGGCAAACATATGATTCCCCCCCCCATCAATTAGTAAGAGGGACCCTCCAAGAAGTTGGTTCGATTTTTTTTCATTTTTGATCGAAACAATGACCCAGGGCTCAGATGTGCCCCAGCCAGTCTGAGGGGCCTTCTACGGCCGACAGAATGCCCTCATTCGGCCTGAGGGGGACCCTCGGTAGGCCTGAGGGGCCCTCAGACTTCAACATGGGCCTGTCAGACGTTTGTTTCGACCATTTAGGGGCCCTGCAAAATATAGTGGCCTAAAACCGAGGAGATACCATTCCGCGGCAATTTTTTTAGGGACATTTAGCCGTTGGAGGGGGCCCTTTCGCCGAGGGGGCCTCCTGGGTTTCTTTACCCCCCCCCCCCCCCATACGAAAATACGATCCGCCGCCACTGGGTTCGATAAGTCGCAATCAAATATGAACGTCAGTCAGCCTCGCATACTGTACACAATATCAATGAAGGTGAGGGAACAAGAGTACACAACACAATAGGACAATTCTTAGCACGTGCGGCAGACGTGGCGACACACTATGGCAGAGGCACCATTTATAATCGTGGCGACATGGCCCCGCGGGTCCATTGTCGCTCAACGACCATTCATCATACTGGCGCCAGGGCTAGCACTATCGGCCGGACCAGCTGACCTGTAGACTGAGGTGCAGAAAATCATAAATATTTGGTCACAGCCTAGTCACGGCCAAGGAATGAGTTGGCAAGTCACAGCTTTAGTCACGGCGCTGCAATGTTAACCCTATGGCGCTGGCCCGGCCAGTCACAGCTTCAGTCACGGCCAGGGGCGGATCCAGAAAATCTTCAAGGGAGGGGGGTCATCAATTGCAGTGGTGCCCCTACCTATACCCAAATCTGAAAACTCAACGGATTTGGTCCACTATATTTTGAGGGTGCCCCTATTTCAGCATTTTTTTTATTTATTGACAACGTTGGCTATAGGTATTTGCAATATCAGTCGTATCCTTTCTATCATTTAAAGTGCCGCGGATGGTGCTAAAATATATTATTTGTACACTCAAGGGCGGCCCCAGACGGCTGATGAAGAATTGACCAAGAGGGTAGTCGAGCTTCGGGACCAGGAGAGGGGGGTAGCCGTTTTTTTTTTACTAGCAGTAAATGTTATGCATGCGATAGCAGTGTACCATATTGCTTTGTCTCGAGCGGACTTCAAAAATGTTCTTGAACTAAAAATTAGGCAGGATTTTGCGAAGCTTGAAGAAAATTTGTCACAAAGGCTCAACTACAAATTGTATTTACGCAAAATGGACACCCATACAACTATTATTGTGCCGCGAAGCGGCGGACAAATTTGAGGTTTTGAGTGGGCTGGAGAACTGATTTTTGCTATTGAACCAGGATGCAGGGTCAAAACCAGGAAATGTCTGGAGCAAAAGGTGGGGCCAAAGGCATGTTGCCCCCCCCCCCCCATTTAAGGCCAAAGGCGGGACCATGAGCCCCATGAGCCCCATGAGCCCCATGCGCCCCCCCCCCCCCCCCCCCTGTGGCCGCCTGTATGTAGGTAGTCTATATTAGACCCTTTGTACTGGAAAAGAACACTGATTGATTTGCGCCGCGTAGCGGGCCGGAATTTTTTGCTTTATTTTGTTTTTGTCTGGATAACTAGGCCCTAAAAATCAAAAGGTTCTATAATCTATATGCATCAGCCCAAGGGGCCCTCGAGTCCTATACGTTGTTGCCTCTGGTATGAGGCACGTTGGTTCCCCTTCATAGCCCAAGGGATGGGAGGCATGAAGGGACATATTTTGGCATAATTTAGCAATTTTTATTTAGCATCATTTCGCGATTTTTTTCTCCAGCGACCAATGCTTGTGATTTCATGGCGGCACCAGACCATTGTTTTCCCTCCTGGATTCAAGGAGGCACAGTGCCCCGGTGTCCCCCTCGCCCCACAGTGCTGCCTACCGTCACGATGGTGCCCCTGGCACACCGTGGTGCCCTGGTGGTGCCTTGGTTCACCGGCGCGGTGGTGTCCCTGGTACACTGGCGCGGCGGTGCCCTTGGTTCAAAGAACACTGAATGATTTGCGCCGCGTAGCGGCGCGGATTTTTTGCTTTACTTTGGAGATGCCCCGGCGCTGTGGTGCCCCCAAGGCGCGGTGGTGCCCCCACGGCCCGGTGGTGCCCCCACGGCCCGGTGGTGCCCCCACGGACCGGTGGTGCCCCCACGGACCGGTGGTGCCCCCACAGCGCGGTGGTGACCCCCCCCCCCCCCCTGGATCCGCCACTGGTCACGGCCGTGACCAGTTTTGGTCCCAACGCTAGGACGCTGGGACGGACCAGAGTCTTGCGTCTCTACTATAGACCGTTGAAACGCTATCGGTGAGCAAAGCAAAGCACGATGGAATGCCGGGATTGTCAGCAACAGAGGTACCACAAATGAACCATAAACGCCGTGATTCACAGAATTGAAGTCAACAGCCCGTGGCGTGTACATCAGGATCGATGTGTCGGCGGTGCAGCCGACAGGCGGCACGGAGTTCAATTCAGCGTGGCTGGCCCGATAAATGTGCTACTTCCCGGCTCGCCCAGTATGTACACACATAGGCTACACACAGCCCCATGAATTCACCCGGTTATATTACATCAGAGAAGAAGATCATCCAACCCCAACACCTCTGAACTCCCGTTCTACATACAGCCCTTCCCAGCGCCGCAGCCCTTCTCCGTTTCACGATATATCGGCCACCCCAGCCATCTTAAGCCGCATCTATCACCGGACGGCGGCACCTTCCCGCTAATCAGTCGCGTGTCATCGCCTGCCGCGATCGGCCATGCCCGCCCCCCGCCCCTCCTTCCCCCTGGTGACGTCACACACAGCGATCGACCGGCGGCGTGCGGCCCGCTGGTGGCGGCCCCCTCCCCGGCCGGCCGTTTCCCGTTCGAGCGGGACCGAGCCCGGCAGATGGACGAGCCAGACAGGCCCCCCCCCCCCCCCCGCCGATCAGCCACCCGTCCCCGCCGGTACCAGGAGCCGACCCTCGAGGGAGGCAGAGAGGCCGATGTACCGGCACAGGGGCAGATGGGATGGGCGTGGCTCTCAGAAGCGGGGCGTCTCGGCCAGTGTGGCCTTGACCGTCGTTTGCACGGAAGCCCAGCCCAGACGGCAGAAGCCCTAGACCAGACAAATACTCGGACATGTCTGATCACAATGCACAGCCCAGCCGGCTCTCGCACAAAGAGCGCTCAATCAAGCCGGAGCCTATCATAAGAAGCTAAAGCTTCCCTGGTAAGGAGCCGAGCTCAGCTGAGGAGGACCATCACCGGCCTGGGATATATTTCCGATCGAGCAGCCCGAGCTCCGAGTACACCGCGCCCAGCCCGATCGAACCTTAATCGCTCCGACCTCATGCAATGTCTCGGGAAGGACTGAGCAGCTAATGCTGGGCTTAATGCCGGTCCTGGAACTTCTCTGATGGATATGCAGCGATGCCTACGGTGCAGACTGGTTATTGATTCACCTTTTTTGGAAGGATTCAATCACGATTCATTTTGGACTATGAATGATTCAGTCACCGTTTGATTCATGGATAACCATTTTGAGAAATGATTCTTTCCGATTCCAAGAATCAAAACATGTTTTGATCAAATCACGATTGACTCACCATCGAAATAGCATTGGACAGTCTTTTTGATTCAATCAGCCTTGCTTCTATGCGGGTTTTGATTCAATCATGATTCATGAATTAAAAAAATCCGGTAGTGAATCGATTCTTCTTTGATTCAAGAGATTTTGATTGCACGATTCCGATCGATTCAATCATAATCGAATCAATAACCAGTCTGCTACGGTGCGGTGCACGCTTGTGCGTTGGCGTGTGTGTGTGTGGGGAGGGGAGTTCTGGCCGGGCCAGGCCGGCACGTAGGTCACTGTTATCACGCAAGTGGGCGGGGCAGCAGCCAACGAGCCAACGGTCCCCTGTCCGCTCACTGATCCCTATGCCCCGTCCCACAGACAGATGGGCTGCCTTCCCGTCCACTGATGCCCCGTCCCACATAGATGGGCTGCCATCCCCCTGTGTGGAGGACTTATCAGTGCAAAAGTTTGGTGAGGTTCACATTAGTGGAAAACTTTTGACAGTCCGGTGAAAAAGCGCGACAGTTAACTTCCAGCCGGGCCCTTAAATAGATCGTTAATGTCGGAGAGAACCCAGAGAAAAAATAATGCCCCAGCAAAAAAATAAGAAGCCAAGAAGACAAGACAAGAAGAAAGAAAGAAGAAAGAAGAAAGAAGAAAGAAGAAAGAAGAAAGAAGAAAGAAGAAAGAAGAAAGAAGAAAGAAGAAAGAAAGGAGAGAAAAAAGGAAAGAAAAACAACCCGGGCTGTTATCACCAGCGGTGAAAAGTCCCGACAACATAAAGCCAAGCCATGCCAGAGAGAAGCCAGGGTGGACGGTGTGGATGGAGGTTTGTGCAGGACATCGCCCATTCCATCATACGTGCAAAGAACAGTTGTGTGCGGGAATGTCAGCATACTCATTACTCAGCATAGCAAATATTGCTGACAATACCGTCAGCATCATTACTCCATTCAGCATGTTACAGAGAGCCAGCGAACAGCGAGTAAAGTTGGTCACAAAGTCAAGTAAGGTTCATTAAAAAAGGTTGGTCATGAGCAATGCCAGTGGCTTGTCGCTCAAATCTTTCTAGGAAATCATTGCTTTTCAATTGTCAGTATTTTCACCTCTTTTGGATTTGAAAATATAACCAAAACGATCCAAAAAGGGAAAGCCGTTATTAAATATACATGACAACGCTAACATTCCAGATTGTCAGTCAGTTTAGCCACTAACTGAACAATTCACAGCAGCAGCTACGTCCACGTGTGCTACCAATGACACCGGCCAAACACCCTTTCCCTCCCTCCCTGACAGACCGACATCTCCCTCCCCACACCCCACCCAGACACCACGCCGACCGCCGCGCTGGCCACTCACCTCTGCGCCGTGGGCGCCATCTGCTCTCTGTACCCCCTCCGCTGGGCGCAGGCCGTCCCGCGGTGTGGTGAGTGGCCAGGCGAGGGCCGTGCCGCCGTGACCTCCCCCACCGGCTCCGCCCGCCGCACTGTAACGACACGGCACACACAGCACGCTGTGAGGCGGGAATCGCGGCGGCGGCGGGCCGGCCGGCTCAGCTGCCTCAGACGGCCGCATCGATCGCGACGACCGCCGCCGACACCGGACCGCCGCCGTGCCCACAGAACCGCCGGCGGCACAGCTGCCGGCACTGCAGTACCGACGAACCGCCGGCGGCACCGGACCGCCGCCGTGCCCACAGAACCGCCGGCGGCACCGCTGCCGGCACTGCGGTACTCACAGAACCTCCGGCGGCGGCGGCACGGCTGGAAGTGGGTATATCCGGTCAGGGAAGGGACAGGAGTCAAGGGAGGGACGGGGCCGGATGCCAGGGTTTATGCTGAGGTACGAATTCTAAACACAGGTGAAGACAGGATAACTGCTAACATAAGTTTGCGTTAGTGTCAAGATGCATATTCTTCGGCAGCATCACGAAATGAACGCAGAGCAACATAAACTTGGTAAACCAAATTGTGGGAAATGTCTAGATACGACAGGTTATCGTGATAAGAGAAGGGGAAATGTTACACAGTATGCTTCACTTCGTAATTAATAGGCGTAGGAACAGAGGGGGGGGCAGGGGCCATGGCCCCTTTACTTTTCGGCCATTTTTGCTGAAATCGTGTATTTTGCTTGGTGAGGAAAAGTGTTGATGACAAAGCGTTCGCTAAGGCGAGAAGAGCCGAAATCTGCAAAGAAAGCTTACCTACGGGGCTAGGTTTCTCTCAAGACGAGGCCAAAGTTTGACTCCCCCCCCCCCCCCCACACACACACACACACACACACACACACACACACACACACACACACACACACACACACACACACACACCCACGCACCCACGCACCCACGCGCCCACGCGCCCACGCGCCCACGCGCCCACGCGCCCACGCGCCCACGCGCCCACGCACCCACGCACACCACGCACCCACGCACCCACGCACCCACGCACCCACGCACCCACGCACCCACGCACCCACGCACCCACGCACCCACGCACCCACGCACCCACGCACCCACGCACCCACGCACCCACGCACCCACGCACCCACGCACCCACGCACCCACGCACCCACGCACCCACGCACCCACGCACCCACGCACCCACGCACCCACGCACCCACGCACCCACGCACCCACGCACCCACGCACCCACGCACCCACGCACCCACGCACCCACGCACCCACGCACCCACGCACCCACGCACCCACGCACCCACGCACCCACGCACCCACGCACCCACGCACCCACGCACCCACGCACCCACGCACCCACGCACCCACGCACCCACGCACCCACGCACCCACGCACCCACGCACCCACGCACCCACGCACCCACGCACCCACGCAACCACGCAACCACGCACCCACGCACCCACGCACCCACGCACCCACGCACCCACGCACCCACGCACCCACGCACCCACGCACCCACGCACGCACGCACGCACGCACGCACGCACGCACGCACGCACGCACGCACGCACGCACGCACGCACGCACGCACGCACGCACGCACGCACGCACGCACGCACGCACGCACGCACGCACGCACGCACACACACACACACACACACACACACACACACACACACACACACACACACACACACACACACACACACACACACACACAAACACACACACACACACACACACACACAGCACAGAACACACACACAGCACAGAACACACACACAGCACAGAACACACACACACACACACACACACACACACACACACACACACACACACACACACACACACACACACACACACACACACACACACACACACACAGCACAGAACACACACACAGCACAGACCAGGAGAGTCGCCACGGCCACACGGGCATTGCTAACATACGCCGCTGTTCAGCAGTTATATCACAACCAGGCAGGGAATGGACCAATGGCGATCCCACGTGACACGCCTTCAGAACAGGATCTGGAAAACATGCATCGTATCTTTGAACAAGACTTTTTAAGGTCGGTTCACTTTTAAATTCGTCACGGATCGAATCATAAACATGCATAAAACTAGACAAGAAGTGTATATGACAAGGGGACAACAGAATGACAAATCAGAACAACATTCGAAAAACGGTACATGCTACATACTACATAGCCTATCTGGACCAGACTGGTTATTGATTCGACTCTGATTGAATCGATTGGAATCGTTCAATCAAAATCCCTTGAATAAAAAAAATCGATTCACCACCGGACTTTTTTATTCATGAATCATGATTGAATCCAAACCCGAATAGAAACAAGGCTGATTGAATATAAAAAAAAAATACTGCAATGCTATTTCAATGGTGAGTCAAACGTGATTTGATTTGTTTAAAAAAAATGATTCTTTGAATCGGAAAGAATAATTTCTCAAAATGGTTATTCATGAATCAAACGGTGACTGGAATCATTCATATTCCAAAATGAATCGTGATTGAAACCTTCCAAAAAAGGTGAATCAATAACCAGTCTGATCTGGACATGGTCTTTGCTCTAATGCTCTGGACAAATGCATGTAAATCACCGGCGGATGCCTTCACAATGCGAGATAAGCAGCCAAACAAAGCGTGCATCAAAACAACCGCACACAGAGGTAGACTGGTTATTAATTCACCTTTGTGGAAGGATTCAATCAAGATTCATTTTGGAATATAAATGATTTAGTCATTTGCTTTTTTTTGGAATATAAATGATTTAGTCATCAAATTCATGGAATTTGAGAAATTTTATCTTTCAGATTCAATTTTTTTTTTATCAAATCACGTTTGACTCGCCATTGAAATAGCATTGTACAGTCTTTTTTATTCATCAGCCTTTTTTCTATGCGGGTTTTGATTCAATTATGATTCATGAATAACACAAATCCGGTGGTGAATCGATTCTTCTTTGATGCAAGGGATTTTTATTGAACGATTCCAATCGATTCAATCAGTCGAATCAATAACCAGTCTGCACAGAGGATACGTATGATGGAGGAACAAGAGATAAATAATGCATGAGAATGATAGGAACATGACTCGACAAACAGGAAAACATCGTGATAATAATTCCTGCAATGCATTGAACGAACCTTGCCTGTCGCGGCTGAGCGCCGAGCGTCCCCTCAGCTCCCTGACTGCTAGTCCTAGTCACGTTCGCCACCCCACTGTGGCTGGCACGGTCTACACTGCGGCCCGGCCGTGCCTTCTCCCCTCTCTGGGTCGCATGCACCGCGCGGGCGACCGGCGACCCTTGACCGGAGCCCGCGCCACCACCGGCGCACCTCGCTGGCCCCTCCCTGGCCCCGACCCGCTGTCCAGCCCGGCGGCGGGGGCGGGGGCGGGGGCGGGGGCGGAGTGTCACCGGGCGGACCTACTCCAGCCGCCCTCAGAGATCAGTCGCCATTCCGCATACCGCGCCGCTCGGGACACGGGACACGAGACACGAGACACGAGACACGAGACACGAGACACGAGACACGTGACACGGGACACGGGACACGGGACACGGGACACGGGACACGGGACACGGGACACGGGACACAATACATGGGACATGAGACACGGGACACGGGACACGAGACACGAGACACGAGACACGGGACATGGGACACGAGACACGAGACACGAGACACGAGACACGGGACATGGGACACGAGACACGGGACACGGGACACGGGACATGGGACACGGGACACGAGACACGAGACACGGGACACGGGACACGGGACATGGGACATGGGACATGGGACACGGGACACGGGACACGGGACACGAGACACGGGACATGGAACACGGGACACGGGACACAATACATGGGACATGAGACACGGGACACGGGACACGAGACACGGGGCACGGGACACGGGACACGGGACACGGGACACAGCGACACGGGACACGAGACACGAGACACGGGGCACGGGGCACGGGACACGGGACACGGGACACGGGACACGGGACACGGGACACGGGACACGGGACACGGGACACAGCGACACGGGACTTGGGACATGGGACACGAGACACGAGACACGGGACACGGGACACGGGACACGGGACACGGGACACGAGACACGAGACACGAGACACGGGACACGCGACAGTCGCCTGGCCCGGGCCAACACAGAGTACAGCCGTACCAGCCGCCCAGCCAGGACCGCGCCGCCGTCCACCTCACGGCTACTCTCAAGGCCGCCGGCCGCCGGGCCGGAAAACGATCAGCCGTAAAACGGTGTGCATTTTACAGCCAGCGGCCGCCCACCTGTCACTGTCCGCCACTGATGGATCGCAGCTACTTCAACGTCATGCACAGTTTTTACTATCGTAGCGTGTGTCGAACGGTCCGAACGTGTGAATATATTTCCTTGTGGTAGTTAGGGTGTATTCAAGGACATGAAAACAATTGAAATGCATGGATATTGGATTAGGTATTAATGGGCGTTGCGACTTCGACTTCGATTATTTCATGTAATCGAAGATTTGAGCTTTGAAAGATGTCATCTTGGAGACTTTCAGAGGAAACGACTGATAATTTATTCAGAAAACTGGCAATTCGAATTAGCGCAAAACCGTCCCTGGGAACCGAAAGGCGGTGCAAATCCCATTTGACTAGCACCTTAAATGCAAGACGTCCCACGTACTCTGGCAATAAAACCTTCCCAGCCGGGAGCGTAGCGAATCAGCTGGCCGTGCCTGCGCTGTGCTGCCGTGGACATGAGGCGAGACGAGCGGCTGGACCAGTGACGGAAACGCTGCCCGGCTGTGTCCCAGCAGCCCACCCACACCGCACTCTTCCGACCGGCCGCTCAGTACCGCTGTCAGTGTCGGGCCGCGACTTCGACCAGCCTCGGCGCTCGACAAGTCTCAAGACGGCGAGCCACGGCTCCTCAGCCATGTCATCAAACGCGGCATAACAGCACTGAGGATACAAACACTGAGGATACAAACACTGAGGATACAAACACTGAGGATACAAACACTGAGGATACAAACACCGAGGATAAGAGGACCCGAACACTGAGGATACGGGGACCCGGACACTAATGATACGGGGACCCGGACACCGAGGATACGGGGACCCGAGCACTGAGGATACGGGGACTCGGACACTGATGATACGGGGACCCGAGCACTGAGGATAAGAGGACACAAACACTGAGGATACGGGGACCCGGACACTGAGGATACGGGGACCCGGACACTGAGGATACGGGGACTCGGACACTGAGGATACGGGGACCCGGACACCGAGGATACGGTGACCCGAACACTGAGGATACGGGGACTCGGACACTGAGGATACGGGGACCCGAGCACTGAGGATAAGAGGACACAAACACTGAGGATACGGGGACCCGGACACTGAGGATACGGGGACTCGGACACTGAGGATACGGGGACCCGAGCACTGAGGATAAGAGGACACAAACACTGAGGATACGGGGACCCGGACACTGAGGATACGGGGACCCGGACACTGAGGATACGGGGACCCGAACACTGAGGATAAGGGGACCCGAACACTGAGGATACGGGGACCCGGACACTGAGAATACGGGGACCCGGAGTTGGCGACTTTTTCGACAACATCGGGATCATCCCTAATCGTAATGGCCGAGACAGCAACGCCTGGCAGGTATCCCATACCGACATTCCGGCGTCCCACTCCGGAGTCCCACTCCGACGTCCCACTCCGACTTCGATAGGTCTGCCTTCTTATCACTCTCCAAATAGTAAGTTCTTATCACTCTCCAAATAGTAAGTGCCATTGTAGAGCTAATGGTTACACACGGCAACGTAAAGGACATGGAATTAAACTACCCGGCCGAGTTGGCAGCTTCAGGCGTGGTCTCTCAGCACGCCGCACTGACCTATCGATGCTTGTTCTTGACCCCGCACTGACCTATCGATTCTTGTTCTTGACCCTGCACTGACCTATCGACTCGTGTTCTTGACCTATGGATTCTGAAAAGTGTCATCATCGCTGACGTGCACAATGCCACCTCGAACATTGTGCACAATGCGGTCCTAGATAGTAGACAGACTGGTTATTGATTCACCTTTTTAGGAAGGATTCAATCACGATTCATTTTGGAATATGAATGATTCAGTCACCGTTTGATTCATGGATAACCATTTTGAGAAATTATTATTTCCGATTCAAAGAATCAGAATTTTTGTGATCAAATCACGTTTGACTCACCATTGAAATAGCATTACACAGTCTGTTTGATTCAATCAGCCTTGTTTCTATGCGGGTTTTGATTCAATCATGATTCATGAATAATAATAAAAATCCGGTGGTAAATCGATTCTTCTTTGATTCAAGGGATTTTGATTGAACGATTCCAATCGATTAAATCAGAGTCGAATCAATAACCAGTCTGATAGTAGAAAACACTTCTCGAGGAAAACCCGGTCCTTGCGTGTGCTATCACAGTTGCGTAGTTGCGTGTGCTATCATAGTTCAACACGTATGTCCCACACTGACAGTTCAGTGACTCTTTAAAACGTCTCATAACGTGTAATTTCTCTTCATAGCAAACTACATGGAAGCATGGTATATCGCATATCGCCTGTCCCCGGCCCGCCCCGCCGCCCACCCCACCCACCCACCCACCCACCCACCCACCCACCCACCCCCCCCCCCCCCCCCCCCCCGTCCGTTCCGTTGTTTCCCCATCAGGTTCCTGAAATCCTCTTCCTGCTCCATGCCCGGCCCGTTCCGGTACCGTCACTAGTTCGTTTCCGTCCCGTTCCCGGCCGGTTGCTGCTCTCAGGTATCAATATGCCAGCTCCATTTCTATACTGTTTTAGAGACATTCCGATTTTGAATGTCAAGTTGAACATTTGACCTGAGGTCACATGAACATGTCACATGAGTGCATGACGTGATCTAGCAACTTGGAAGGTCATGTGATGTATCATTTAAAGGGAAATGTTCACCTTGTTTTTTTGTTTAATATATACCGTACCACAAGTATCCGTCCCGTCTCTCATCGCTGATTGGCTGATGTGTTGCCCTTATAAGGGACACGGAGCGGGAGACCGAATACCAAAATCCAGTAGGAAAGGTATAAATAAAATCAGAAATTAGTATATTTGACCTCATCAGCTAAACAAGATCATATTATAAACTAAACTGCCATGCCAGATAGCGTCGTGACAAATGACAAGTACGGGTCCCGCCGCTATTGAAATTGGAGGGTCCAAAAAACCGGCCAGATTAGCCGACGATGCACCATGCTTCGCAACTATGGGACCGATCTACTTGATTTCTTCACCAATCGATTCCGACTGGTCGGAATGGGTGCCGTTTTGAGTTGTATCCACTTCGGTGCAGTCTAAGTGGACCAAATTGGACCCGAATTTCCCCGTACCAATTTGCCGACGGCGTCATGCTCCAAACCTATGGCCGGACCGATTTGGGCGGGGTCTTCACCATTCGATCCGGCGTGGTCCAAAAAGGTGCCGTTTTGAGTTTTATCCATTCTAGTCCAATGTAAGTGGACCAAATTGGACCAAAACCACCAAAAATCGTTGCCGACGACGTCATGCTCCTAACCTATGGGACCGATTTGGGCGGGATTTTCACCATTCGATCCGGCGTGGTTCAAAACGGTGCCATTTTGAGTTTTATGCACCTTGGTCCAATATAAGTGGATCAAATTGGACCAAAACCACCAAAAATCGTTCACGACGACGCCATGCTCCGAGCCTATGGGGCGGATTTGGGCGGGGTCTTCACCATTCGATCCGGCGTGGTCCGGCTTTAGTTTTCATTTGCATGTTGCCCACCCCAGCCTAAAAATCCTGACGACGCCTATGAAGCTAGGTCGATCGGCATACCGATTTATCTTGGATTTATCCATCCTCCCCGTAACCTAAAATCCTAGTTCGATGCCCATGATCGCTGATAACGGCGAACATGGTCGCCGTTATCGAACATGTTCTATAACGGTTGACATCAAACATGTAAAGACATGCCAGAATATACGTAATTGAAGCATCTCATACTCCCTGCAGGGAGTATGAGATGCTTCAATTACGTATATTCTGGCATGTCTCTGACCAGCAAGTTGCTTAAAAAGTTATTAATTTTGGTGATTGTTCAAAGTCCTCCGCCGGCACCCTGATGCTGTTCAATGTTCATGCTGTTTAGTCGGGTTTCCGTATTCCATATTCCATCTGGCATCGTTGGTGGTGGATTCGTCTTTTTGGTGGTGAATTGGCCTTTTTGGAGGTGGCTTGGGCCATTCTGGCCTGTTTTTTAAATTGATGGGGAGAGTGTCCACTTTGGTGGTGGAAGTGGCCATTTTGGCTGTTCCATTAATTTTGTCCCATAAAAAAGTAAGTTTATCTTTGCATGACACGTGACGTCATACAACACCAGTGGGTGGACCTGACCTGACTCTGGCTCCGCCTGCCGCCTACCAGTCTCTGACAAGGGGCCGCCGTGCCGCCCGGGCGGCTGAGCGGATATTAGCGAGGCGTCGTGATCAGAGACTACGTGCCAGAGAGTGTAGGATGTAACGTCAACAAATTAGTCAATCAGCGATGGGAGTACGATTCCCGCTTGTGTACGGTACATATTACACGCTGAGAAGGTGGACTGCTTCCTTTAAAGGAAATAGTTCACCTTGGAAAATTGTACCCAACACGATTTGATTATATTTTGTAATACAATGTATTTTTATATTGTCAAAAATGGCCTTATATCGCACCGATTCAAGACAGAAGGCCGTAAATTTGTATTGTTTATCAAAACTATATGCATACTCTCTGAGTCAGAGTCCTGACGTCACGCGAATGTACAAAATGGTTCAGCCAATCAGATTCGAAAGTAGTAGCGTAAAGATAGACTCGCATTGGAGATGTGCCAACCGGTGGCCGGCGATTCGCTTGCTAGCACCAGCTGCAAGCTGATTGGCTGATGGTATAGCCTCTGCCCGGGCTAGAACCAGTACAACATTCTTTCGCCAGCACCGCATTCCTTCGCCAAAAACTCAAATATATTCGGCTGGAGTCCTTTCAGTCAAGAAAATTTGCAGAAAGGGGTTTCCCAACACGGGCTACAAAACTGCTATCTCAGTTTAACACTAATGTTGAAGGTGAACTATTTCCTTTAATATCTAGATGAGAACACAGTGACGCCACTTTGAAGCATCAACAAATTAGCCAATCACTTAGATCACTTAGTTTACTAAGACATTATGACCAGAAAGTGTTGAAGACCTCAGCACAACTAAAGATAGGCCCTAAGGTGTTTCACTTGCCTGAAACACTGCAACACTATGTCTGAATGCATGGAAACTTGTTTGTTCGTTAGGTCGCTCGTACCTCCGCAAATCGCTGCTTTCATGTATGGTGATGGCTTTGAAAGGTCTGCGGTAACAAGCTTTAAACCAACTGTAACCCTTTAGAATGAGGTAGGTGGCATAAGGGACCACCAGTGTCCTAGCATTGGTAAATGTGGGTGGAAAACGACACCCTATGGATACTGTTTTTCCGCTCTCTTTCCCGAGTTTTACTGGGATTTTAAACTTCTTCAATCTCCACTGGACTACCATAGCCACGAGTATTTTACGATTGTATTTCAAGGTCATCTGTACACCGGCCGACCTGCCAGCCGCCGCCCTCGCAGCCGAATCGTGGGAGATTGAGTGGATTTAGCACATATTGATATTTTGAACAAACCAAGATAGCTGGCAGCTTTTAAGTTTCAAATAAATAAATAAAAATTATATTGCAAAATCAAAATGCAATCATACAATAAATTTAGCATTTCTTTACATCACCACAAAGACCAAAAATGGCTACATAATGCCTCTTTCATATCAGAGATGTCTTCTTTGGTTGCAGAGATATCATTGTTTCACTGAGCGCATCTCTGGCATGAGCCATGCCACTTTTTTACATTGTCTGACAGTAAGGCACAGTGGTCTGAAAACCTCAGAATCATAATTGGAGCACAAGATTAGCCTAGAACCCAATTTATGTTGAAATCTGACATGGTTGTGCACCATGCAACATTGACTGCTTGAGTTGTCATGGAATAATGACCCCTGACCCTGAGCCATTGGTGGCAACCTCAGCTGATCACAGGCTAACGACAGGAACAAAATGGCTGAAATGGCTCAAACCAACCCATACAGGATGTGCTTTCTCTCCTTTTAATAATACTTCTAGTTCAGTTAAGAGGTCCTTCCTGATTGAACACAAGTTAAGGAAGCAATCCTTTCAAAACCTAGATTACTTTTAACTATTTATGTGGATGGGGTTAACTGCTATAACCCCAGACATGTCCTAACCTCAGACTTGAAATGCTATCAGAATTCACCAAAGTATTGTGCATCAGTATCATCTGCATTCCAATTTCTGATAGCATGAAAAGCCTGAGGTTAGGATGTGTCCAAAGTTGGACTTCAGCCCTAGGTCAAAAGTAAAAGAAAGGAGGTATGTTAGGTAATAATGACATGTAGGCTGTGGATTCAGTTCATGGAAGCTATGGAGTTTGATGGCCAAGAGTGGTTATTGTTATACCTACTTTGATGAACAGTAAGATGTGCAACAAAGAATCCAGACTTAAGCCTACTTTTTAGCAAAGGAAATACTATCTAACCCTAACGCCTAACAGTGCATTAGTTACAAAAGCATCAGCATTGTTTCCTTTCGCCGACATCACACGCTTCAACTTTGACCGATGGTGGTGTAAATTAGCTTCGACTCACCCGAAAAAGCGTTGTGCTATACGTCGGTACAGAAGTGGAATTTCTATGGCATGAACACCCTTACAGGGTGGCAACGCGAGTTTCAATGGAAAGAACCGGAATATTGCTCACACCCAGGGGAGTCATCCCGGGATTCCCCATGTATCGGCTGCCGAGCATCACAATATTAGCGATGACGTCACTGGTGCTCTGGTCCAGTTGTGGCCAGCCCCGTCGCTGCAGCTACGCTTTCGAGCGTTTTCCGGTCTTTTGACGGGTGTTGACGAGCGGCAATTTGAAGTCGTCGACGTTAGATAAGTAAGTTAGGTAGTTAGGTTGCAATTCTATGCTTTTGAATTTGTTAATGTTTTTTAAAGTATATCTTAAACATTAAGCCCAAACAGTGCTATGTATCGCCCGCCCTCAGCAAGCAAAACCGGGGCAGCGTATGACCGTCTCCCCCGTCTCCCCCCTCAGCCGGACCGGGGCAGCGTATGGCCGTCTCACCCTTCATTCAGACCTGCAGCGAATGCCGTCTCGCTCCTCAGCCAGACCGGGCAGCGTTTAGCCGTCTCACCCCTCAGCCAGACGGGGGGCAGCGTATGGCCGTCTCACCCCACAGCCAGACCGGGGCAGCGTATGGCCGTCTCACCACTCAGCCAGACCGGCGCAGCGTATGGCTGTCTCACCCCTCAGTCAGACCGGTGCAGCGTATGGCCGTCTCGCCAGTCGTCCCTCACACAGACCGGGCAACGCATGCCCGTCTCCCCCTCAGCATGAATTAAGGGAGGGATAATTATCCGCGGTAAACTTAATCTTAAATATGATCGTACCTTAGGCCCAACTATCCGTATCCCGTTCGAAATATTCGCACCGCACCGAGCCGCGTGCGTGACAGCCGAGTCGGACCAGAGCACCAGTGACGCCACGCTAATGTTGTTATATTGGGGCGCTAAAATCCCCGGATGACTCTACCCCTCTTATACGGCCTTGACTCCGGCAATGCGTGCACATTGTACACTCATCGGCTTATTTCGGAAAATAGACCGTTGATCGTCACTACTAACAGTGACAGCGAAAAATGAGAAAATATCGAGTGTTAAACTCATCAGTTTTTCGAGAAAAATGGGTCCCACGTAATTTGTCAAGTCGGGTATTGATATTTTTAGCGAGCTTGCATAAATTAATCTTTCTTTAATAACAATGAATGATAATTAAATGGTTATGAATGTACAAATTTGATCTCAGTTGCTCTTGAAGTCAAATTCAGCAAACCCAGCAACTTCATTATTTCTTCCAAACTCGCAAGATTTAACCTTTTTCGCACTTTTGCTCACTGTTATGCTCCACGCCGCTCTACTTTCAAACAAACGTTTGTATTGATTTAGACAAAAATGACGCACAAAAGGCAAGCAAAATGTCACAGCCACGGTCATAGCAATAACATTCGCTAGCGTCAGCGAAAGGTCGCCAATGAAAGGTTCGAAGCATCTAAACTGCACCCACGGGGGCGCCAACCTCTGACGTCACGCGCAAATTCCAATCAGCTGTTGTACGGTTAAACTATTTATCGGATTGAGCGCGCCGCCGCAGTAGAGCTGCAAATTTAGTGGACACCCAGGCCACCGAGTGGCGGTATTTAACGACCTGAGTACTATTGTTGATTATAATAGCTAAAGAAGCATTATTCAAACTATGTTGTTAAATTATTTTTTTTGGCTTTTACTAGCATTTCTTTCTGTGAAAAAAGTCAACAAGTGCAAATAACTTCTTACCAAAAAAAATACTATTTATTATATAGTATTTATTTATCTCATGAGTCATGTCATACTCATGAGTCATGTCATACTCATGAGTCATGTCATACTCATGAGTCATGTCATACTCATGAGTCATGTCATACTCATGAGTCATGTCATACTCATGAGTCATGTCATACTCATGAATCATGTCATACTCATGAGTCATGTCATACTCATGAGTCATGTCATACTCATGAGTCATGTCATACTCATGAGTCACGTCATACTCATGAGTCATGTCATACTCATGAGTATGCACGCACGGATTATATGAAACCGTCCTTGCTTTCGAGTCTGTAGTCTCTATTAATATTTAGTCCCTTTTACCTTTTACGAAATTATTTTGATACTTTCGTTGCAATACATATCAAAGCAGGAATGCCACAGTGGAATGTCCAGCCACTGTACCTACCATTTTGTTTAAGTTTGACATCTGAATGGGCCCGTATTACTGCGACGAAAGTCCTATTCCACCCGCAGTCTCCGAACAGTCTTCATAATTAGATTACACCTTTTGCAATGTTCTCATTTCTCTCCAAGCACATACTTTAGTTTGGCCTTCGCTGATGCAACCAGTTAGCGTGTCACTTCCCGGTTAGAAAGGTCCTGCTTTTCCTGCAGAAGTTTCTACCGTCTGGGAATGGTGCAAAGAATCCAGATAATTTCGCCGTTGCCGTATATTTCCATCATGCGTCGGCGAGAGGTCGACATCATATTTTGTTTTGCCAAAGATACGCACGCCAGTAAAGAAAAGGGACAATAAATAACCAGCATAGGAAGTAGGAACATAATCAGAACATACTATCTTATACTGGCATATGGTAACAGTAACATGCCTACTACATATCAAGCATTTACATGCCGCATCATCGCCTATTTCAACTATTTGTCACCTATCCTAATAATCACTTATATCCTAATAAAACATACGCATATGCGCATACCCACACAAATGACGCAAACGAATATCAACCAAACGAAACGAATGACCGATATCGGTGATAAGTCGCCGCTATTCAGACGTTGGAACCGTGAGTGACAAATACATCAGCAGCTTTTACGAAGCATAAATACACGTGGAAACATCGAGTCGATTGCTACATAACAATAAAGGCACATGATGCGTGCCAGCACAAATACAAGCTCAAACATCTCGTCTCCAGCAATGCGCTCACGACAAGTAAAATTCAAGTTTGATAAATCACCGGATATGTCAATCTTTTTCAGACAGCATACCTCACCACTATCTGCAGCACACAATCTATTATTGCGCAAAGACAAACTACATGTCGCATACTACGCTTTGGATTTTTTGGGCACCTCAAATGCTCGGGTTATTGGCGATAGACTGTGTGTCTTGTAGACGACACAATGCTAGTGGCGGTGGCTGCCAGGGCCATCATCACGCTGTCGCTCCGCATGTGCTGCACCGGGCCGCCGCCGCCGCGGCCTGGTGACGGCCGGACACCGATGGCGGAACGCGCGATCCCATAAGCACGGTACCAGCATTGGGGCGAGCTTGCGGTGGCGCGCGCTCGCGCGGCTCTGGCCGCCGCACAGTGGACCATCTTGGTATTATCTTGTATCTTGGCATTGGCTTGGTGAGCCTCTTGAGCAGATGGTCGGTCTTGGCATCGGGCTGCTTATTGAACACAACGGCCAGCGCCTTGGCAGCGCGCGCCACCATCAGCGGGCGCCGCTTCTTCAGCGCCAGCTTGGCGAGCATCACGGTGACGATGTCTTGCTGCGGCACAGTCACGCTGGGCCGGGCGGCGGCCAGCAGCGCCGTCAGCTGCGTGTGCTGCCACGGCGCCGCGTGGGAGAGCGGCACGCCGTGCCACCGCTCAACCAGCGTGCTCAGCACGTGATCGCCGTCTCCGTTAAGAAAGAAGACGTCCGCTCCACGATGTCAGTCACCGTGGCCAGCACGCGCTCGGTGGCGGTGGCCTCCTCGCGGCTGACGCGCACCTGCCGCGCCAGTGGCAGGGTGGCGCGCGCCGCCTCCAGCCCGGTCACGCCGGCCGCCACCGCCGCCAGCTGCCGCTCAGCCTAGTTCTCCGGCGACACCGCACCTCTGTTGAGCTGGGTCAGCAGCGGCTGCACCAGAGCAGTCACCACGGCATTGGTGTGCTGGTCGGTGGCGGCCCCGATACAGGTGAGCGCCGCCGCCCGGACCGCGGCGTCCTCAGTCGTGTCCAGACCGGCCAGGTGCTCCGCCAGTGGTCCGCCTCCGCCTCGCCCACCAGCCAGGGGCAGGAGCTGAGCACGGAGAGCGCGGCCGTTTGCAGAGGCCGGTCTCCGCCGGCCACCTCGGCCAGCAGCACGGCAGCCAGCCGCGGCCGCAGCGGCTCCACAGCCGGCGACTCGTCCGCGCCGCCGTCCGCCAGCAGCCGGCCATGCGCGCTCAGCGTCTCCAGCCGCTCGGCGGCCGAGTCTCCGCGCCGGCCTCCAGCTGGCCAAGTAGGGCCGGCACCGCCTCACCCAGCACCAGCTCCCGGCCGCCGGCGCAGAGCACCACCAGCAGCGGCGCCGCGCCGGCCATCAGTCGGTCGCCGCCTCGCTGCGCCGCGTGGTGCAGACACTCGGCCAGCAGGGGGCGCGTCCACTGATCGGCCTGCGCCGGCACAGCCGCCACCAGCTGTAGCGCGCGCGGCTGCACCTCTGGATGTCGCGCCGCCAGACACTCCCGGGCCAGCGCCAGCCGCAGCGGCGCCAGGTGCGGCGCCAGGTGCGGCGCCAGTGTAGACGCCGCAGCAGCGCTGCAGCAGCGCCAGCGTCCAGCTTGGCCTGCGTCAGGTCCGAGTTGAGCTTCTCCAGCGCCAGCGGCAGGCAGAACTCTGCGAACTGTCCGGTGCCGGCCAGGCAGTCGTGCAGCGCGTCGGCCAGCATCTGTCGCGTGACGCCGTGCGAGCTGTCCGGCGGCGGCGTGAAGTTCACCCGGAAGTAGCAGGCCAGCAGCTCGAACAGGTCCTCGGCCAGCGAACGAACATGTCCTCGGCCAGCGAACGAACATGTCCTCGGCAGGGTGGCGAGGCAGTTCGGCAGGTGGGTGCCTCACACTGCTGACCGGGCATACATGCGCATGCGCTTGGCGTTGCGCTCATTCACCCGGCACTCCCTCAGGCTGCCTTGCAGCCATTTCAGGCGGATGTGCGTCCGTGTGACGGCGTACTTTCGCACCACCCGAGGGTCGATGCGGGAGTACTCAAACGCCTCCACCTGCTCTAGCCACTGCAGTGACGGCACAGCCAGGCTCCTCGGTTCAGCCGCTCGATCCACCCAGAGCTCTTGGACTAGCTTGACCGGGAGCACACTGGCCGGACACAGTGCCAAGGCTGCTGTCCACGGAGCGACACTTGTACGCCAGGAAGCCAGCAACGTACGCCAGAGCTTCCCGGCCGAACTCCAGACTGGCCGCCACGGGGTGACCAGATGGCGGTCCTTGGTGGGTCTGCGCATCTTGCAGGAGCTGGCTGGACTGTAAGTCGTCGTCCGGATCATCCGTAACCGCCCCCTCGTCCCTGAGGTCCTTCAGGACGCTGGCGCTCAGGTACACAGGATTCTTCTCCTCCATGGCGATAGAGGCGCCGGAGGCCGATGGCTGGCTTCTTGAGCCGGCTGCCACTGCCGGTGACGCGCCCATCAGCAGCAGCCGGATGCACGTCTTCACCTCCACCGGCGTCGGGTCGGTGTTGGTCTCGGACATGCACCAGATCTGCGAAAACAATGCATACAAATCAGAAATATTGTGTCAAGCATGCAAATATTAGGACTCAGCAGTACCGTCTGTATACAACACAGGCATACAATGGAAGGACTGACTGAACTTGAACATGTTCAGTGCTAGCACAAATAATTCAATTAGTGCATCACAATAGTGTGCAAATCATTAAAGTCTGAAATGCAACATTTTGAATAAAAAACATGTCCTGCCAACTATCACTGTCTTCTGTCCCATGTCGGCTGTCACTGTCCAATTGTTGGATGTTTAAAATGCCAGACTTCTACTATGTGGTGCAGAAGATGCTGACACAATTAAAGAGAATGTTTCACCTTTGTATTAGTTTTAAATTGAGATAGCCATTATCTGGAGCTGTTATTGAAATGTCTAAATTACTCAGGTCATTTTCCCCAAAACTTAACAGTTTTTAAGCAATTTAATTTACCATTTGCAAAATGAATCCAGGCTGGTGCAGCCACTGATTGGCTAACAGACACTTCTTCAGCCAATCCCACTTTGTCAGCCAATCAGCAGCGGTACATAATGATGTCATTTGCCCAAATCTAAAAACTTTATTTGTAAACGTTAAGTGACTTTGCGAGTGAAAAATATCACAATGGTTTTCAGCAGCACTTACTTCATATTTTCTACTACAACCAATGTATATTTGACAACTTTCAGAAAGGTGAACATTCCCTTTAAACACTGAAACACTACTAACATCATGAAGTCACTATGAACGCATAAGAGTTGACACTATGACGCATAAGAGTTGTGGCGCCCTAAAACCCCAATACGCCACCAGTGTTTTGACATAGGGTGAAGATGTCCAAATCTCATTTTTTGTCATGCTATCAGTGTGTGCACATAATACTGATGCACTAAGACACTGATAAAGTATTGGCACTTTAGTGCATTGGTATCTACATTTCAATAGCATGAAACATCTGATGTTTTGATGTGTCCGAGGCTACAGTCGTTAACTATCAATATGATCATCATGATGCTTGGATGTTTCTTTATCACTGCCAGTTTGATATGCTGAGAAAGTACATCAAACATTTGAGTAACTGCTGCTTTTATCATACTGGTTGCAAATTTTATCTCACTGTTTTGTTTTCAAACTTGAACTGGATATGCAAGGAACTCAATATATTTGCACATGACACCATTGGCTTTGGGAGGCAAATAAGCTTGATGTTTCGAAATTATTTGACTGAATTTCGCTTCATTTAAAAGCCCGTTAAATGATGAGCTCATTGTAGCATTGTTAAAATTTGACAATGTATCGTAAACGCACATTTGTATCACAATTACGTACCCGCACACTCAACACACAGCGCGAGGACTCGGGAAGTGATGATCACTGGCGATGTTTTGCAAACGTGTGCAGTGTTATCAGCGTCAATCAGCTTATTCAGCAACGGCAATTCCCGTCGCTGATTGGTCAACTTTCACGGTTCCGGTGTGCGCAGTACTCAAGAAACACGTCACTGCTTGCCAATACAGTAAACTTTGAAATATGACAGCCTAAAAGTCAAATTTTGAAGCGCGCAACAAAAATTTCCAAGATTTTTGTATCTCAAAATAAAACTATTTGAATTACCTACTTAATGCTTTCATTTACACGACCCGACTATTTATGGTTCTTCAAAACTCAGAGATGCAGCCCAGTATTTGCAAACGAGAGCCTAAGGCTTTCGAGCAAATTTAACTATGTTCGACAAAATTTATGGATAAACTTTTGTATCATTTAAAAGCTCTTGAAATTTTGATCAAGATGTGAAGTTATCTCGACCCGACTATTTCTAGTTTTTGAAATCACATGGGTTGCAGTTCAAAGAGAGTGTGCTGTTGTGGTGTGTTGTACATTGGAGAACTGATAGTGAATATTTCCCAAATTCAATTTCAGAGACTAATAGGTGTTTTTCAGTCGTCAGTTTCTTGTAATTTCAGATATGCATTCAAAGTTGAGTTCAAACCTTCGGATTTTCTACAACGCTGTCATTTGGAAGATGCCCTACCCTGCATTTTTCTTTTTATAATTAGACAGTTAAATTATAATTGCTTTCTTTTTTTGTATATAAGTCTCACATATGAACGTTAATATAAATTAACTCAAATATCCATAGTCTAAATACCTTTTTAGCCTAAACAAAACAGCTGAAAAAGTGATCACCATAGGGTCTGTGTTGAAGGCCGGCACTCGGCGCTACCTAGTATTCTATTTACCGTGACTGCACCAATGAAATTATTCCTTTGTAGAATAATGATGAAATCATGAACAAAGAATGGAAGGTGACTCATAGCAGGACGAAATGTAAACAATCCATTTTTATTGTTGTGTGGTGTGTTGCGTGTATTGCTGGTCGTGGTCATCGTACAATTATCTTTATCTGTACATAATAACTACATTTGATTTGTATCATTTCAAGAGCATTGTGAGCCTGGTTTCATTTGTTTTGGTGTGGTTATGTACTTGTCTATGTTGATTCGGGCATTTAGAGTTAAATCGTAAACCTCGTCAAGGCCTTCTTTCCATGTTGTGCCTGCCAATGTCCTTTGTAAGACCACACCTGTGATTCAGAGCAAACTAGTTTAAGGCTAGACATGCTGTAACACTGGATATTTCATGGTGATGTTGGTGTATGTGCCCTGAAGCACTAATTCATCACCCATGGCATCCAGCATTAACCCTCACCTCAACCTGTGCAGCGTCCGATCAGTGTGTGACCATGCAGGGGGTTGGTACAACCCCCTCCCTAGCGTTTCACCCCTAATAGGGCTAGAGCTACGATTAAAAAACGAGTGTGTCGCTTGTCACAAGAGGAAGCGATTGCTACCGATTTTAAGGTCCTAGGTCATTAGGTGACCTCTGAGGTTATGTCAATGACCCACAATTCATCCAAATTGTAAATGCATATAAATTGAACTTAATCAAGCTGGAATCGTGAATAAGCATATAATTATGCTAAATGGGTGCCAAATTTGAAATCAGCATCATAAAATGTCCTAGAAACTGCCAGAAGCTAAAAAAGTAATATCAAGTCATCAGAGGTCTGTGACCTCGGTTGACCTCTGAAAAGGTCAATTGAGGTCACAATATCAAGGGAAACCACAACTGTCACTTGGAAACACCTGTGCAAAAGCTCCTGAAAAACAAACACTATGCAACTGCACAAGTTACAAAGATCAATACTATAGACGCCAGTTGCGCCTGACATGACCTTGAGAAAAAGGTTAAAGGTCACAGGTCATGTGACCTACAACTTAAAAAAAAATCAGAATATGTGTCAAATTGTTCACAAGTAGGGTACTGAAAGTTGCATCGCAATCGGTTGATATTTACTTGAGTTATTCCTGAAAAACCAAGGGGGGTGGCATCCCCCCCCCCCCCTGCACTGGCGAGGGTTAACCTTCACCCTACCTGACAGCCCCCCCCTGAGGTTTTTCTTGAATAACTTTGTATACATGTGGTACATCTTTCTTAAATTTTCAGTACCTGAGTTTACAACAATTATATGCATGCTGTAGAAATTTCATTGAAATTGGTTAAGTAGTTTGGGAGATAATTATGTTTTGATGACATCATGTTGGTGGAAAAACTATAAATATTTGAAAAATCATAGAAGACAGGGTTTTGAAGCAAATTGCAAATGTAATTACCAAAGATACTAAATAGGATTATTTTTAAAATGGCAATCTCAGATTTCTGAATTTTTGGATTTTTGACTCCTAAAATAAAGGAAAAAATGATTTTTGTTTGGGGGGGGGGCGAATCACCACAAAATCAACATTTTCAAAGATGTTAGAAAAACCAGATTATATGTGAGAGGACTGAGTATGGACAATACCCAAACCAAATTTAAAAGCAATGTTCATTTTTGACTGAGTAATGGTAACTGGTAAGTGTAAGTGTAGGTGTAAGAAACTCATGATGTCATTTTTTTAATAACTTTTTACTTTTTTTTGACAAGATACAAACTAATAATTACCTTTTTCTGTATTTCTGAGACAAAACTGGTCTAGGAACATGCCTTTTTATTTACATTTATCAATTTATAATTTTGAGGTTTTAGTAAAATCGCTGTTCTGGACGTGGTCGATCCGAGGTCATTCACGTGACCTGGAAGTCACCCATTGACCTGAAACCTAAAAATCGCATACTGTTATTTTCCTCTCATGACAGGCAACATGCTGGTTCTTACTGCATTGCTCTAAGTTGCTTGGTTTGTAAGTTAACAGGGGGGCCTGTCAGCCCCCCCCCCCTGCTGTAGGGCGAAGGTGAAAAAAGCTTCTGTAGGGCGAGGATTAAGGCATGTCTGACTTTGGTAGTTGACCTGGTAGGGTACCTAACTGACCATGATGATGGACATGTCAAAATACCAGACTTCATGCTATCAGTGGTTTACATGACACAGATGCTCTAAAGAATGTCTATAGCATGAAAAGTCTGGTGTTTTGATGTGTCTGTGTTATGGGGTGGTACTTTATTAGTAAACAAAAATCAGAAGAAGACATTGAAGTTAATGTCCAACCTCATATCCAAGTCATTCACAAATTCCCTTATGGGATTATAGATTAAACTTGTTTGACTAAAAGAGGACTCAGAGGCAAAATTGTGAAAGGTTGAATCAACAGACAACCAATCCCTATTTCCTGTGAGGTCAGCCCATCAGGCCCTGACAGATTTTAATCTGAGTTTGATGCGGATACTTTTGCTCAAATGCCTTGGCAGAGAATGCAGGCACCTATCAATTCAGATTGATCAATCAATTATCAATCTATTAAGTGGGGATGCAGATTGCAGAACCAATAGGAATGTGTGACTCTTTTGGAATTTAGATAAAGCTCCATGCTTCAAAGGTATTGTATCTAGTGCCTGTTTTAGGCTGTATCAGTCATTACAAGTCATGCTTATACTGTTTGAAGTTGAAAATATTTCCAAATTACAATCCATTGGTCTGACCGGATCCACCCTCAATCCAATATAGCACACAATTTCATAGATATAATAGTATCCAGATGACTTGTATCCAGATAACTTGGACTATGAAAACAATTAAATTGCCAGTTTACTCAGTCAGCATGTGCTCACAAGTCACAAAGGCTGTTTAATTCTGATAGAGACTGATTACTTATACATTAAACCCATTGAAGTGTCTTATGCAGGTAACTGTTGTGGTCTCAACCGAATACTGTCTCTTCTTTCAGAAGTGTACTTCTGCTGTTTTAATATAAGCTGCAAAGATGAGCTTATTCGGCAAGAAGCTGACTCCTAAAGGTAGGTTTTCATGACATGCAGCTAATGTTTGTGATGCCCCTACATTAAGTGCTGAAGTCTGTATTTCTGTGTTGGGCTTGTGTTTGTGTATTTGTTATGTAAGCCTCGTTCAACTGGTACACAGTAGCAGCATAGCTTCCTGGTGATTGGCATATTCAGAGAGAGGAAATAGTCAGGTTTTTGTGTGTTCTGCTTTGGCATGACTGTGCTGTGCTTGCATTGATCAGTGCCAAGTGTTTCAACTGTATTGTTTGTATTTCAGAGCAAATGCGACAGAATGATCGGGCACTGAAGAAGACAGAACGAGAGCTGGACAGAGATAGGCGGAAGCTTGAGCTTGAAGAGAAAAAGTTGGTCAGTGCTGTACTCCCTTTCCCTGTTTTTCTTAACTTGAGCCAATTCTTGACATGTTGTTCTCGCACAAACATTTGAGGACTTCTTTATTATGTAACTTACATAATTTAGTAAAACACTGTTTTGCTTTAGAATGATACATATTTCCTTATGTTACAAATACCTTAACTTGAATTTTCTTCTCAGAACATTGGTCAAACTTCAACCTTGGTCTATCATGAGGATACCTTGGCCACAGCAGTGTCCCAAAATTTGCCGATTTGGGTGAGAAATGACGCCCAAATGTGAATATTTTTCCACTCTCACTCCCCATTTTAGGAGTGAATTTTTCACTCCCAAATTATGAATTGTAATATTAATTCTGACAAATATTGACTAAAAGTACATGATTTCAACCAAAACTAACGCTTTTCATATTCAAAACAGAAATAAATATCCTACCAATTTCTACATAATTTTCCACTCTCATGATCTATTTTTGGCTCGGATTTTCTACTCTGATGACACCCAAGCAAACATTACATTTTGGCCACTGGGCCACACGGATCGTTCAGCGATCAGTTGATCAGCGATCAGCGATCAGCGATCAGTTGATCAGCGATCAGTTGATCAGCGATCAGCGATCAGTTGATCAGCGATCAGTTGATCAGCGATCAGTTGATCAGCGATCAGTTGATCGGCGATCAGTTGATCAGCGATCAGTTGATCAGCGATCAGTTGATCAGCGATCAGTTGATCAGCGATCAGTTGATCAGCGATCAGTTGATCAGCGATCAGTTGATCAGCGATCAGTTGATCAGCGATCAGTTGATCAGCGATCAGTTGATCGGCGATCAGTTGATCAGCGATCAGTTGATCAGCGATCAGTTGATCAGCGATCAGTTGATCAGCGATCAGTTGATCAGCGATCAGTTGATCAGCGATCAGTTGATCAGCGATCAGTTGATCAGCGATCAGTTGATCAGCGATCAGTTGATCAGCGATCAGTTGATCAGCGATCAGTGTAGTTGACCGACCAGGACTGATCGTTCAGCGAAACCTGCTCACGCTGTGTGTCTGCCAACAGGAGACTGAGATCCGTAAGAGCGCCAAGGAGGGCAACAAGGAGGCGTGTGCCGTGCTGGCCAAACAGCTGGTGCAGCTGCGGAAACAGAAGACCCGGAGTTACACGGCCGGCAGCAGGGTCCGTCCCCGGGGCGGGGCGGGGAGGGACGGGGAGGGACGGGGAGGGACGGGGAGGGACGGGGAGGGACGGGGAGGGGAGGGATGGGGCAGGAAGGGGGAATGAGGGATGGGGCTGGTGTGGGGGACTGGATGATGGACAGGAGGGAGAGATGAGAGTCATGAGGAGAGATGAGAGACATGATGAGAGACATGAGGAGAGATGAGAGACATGAGGAGAGATGAGAGACATGAGGAGAGATGAGAGAGATGAGAGACATGAGGAGAGATGAGAGACATGAGGAGAGATGAGAGACATGAGGAGAGATGAGAGACATGAGGAGAAATGAGAGACATGAGAGATGAGAGGCATGAGGAGAGATGAGAGGCATGAGGAGAGATGAGAGACATGAGAGACATGAGGAGATGGCTCAGATAAGTCCCTCTCCCTAACTCAGGCCTCTGCTCCTACCCTGTGCTTTTGAAATGATTGTTTCTATAAAAGAGATTCGTAAAAGGTTGCATCACAACACACTGCTATCCCCCGACACATATACATTGTGTAAGCCTAGTTGGGAAGAAGTGGGAAGTTTCGATCTCGTACCGCTGCCACCATTCGATGTCCTGTGAACTCTGAGCAGACTTCTGTCCTGCCACTCTCCATCCGGCTCCCTCCAGGTCCAGACGCGCACCTAACCTGCCCCCCCCCCCCCCCCGCCCCGCCTCTCGTCTACAGATCAGCGCCGTGTCGGCCCAGCAGAAGACGATGGGAGCCAACG
>JAXIVJ010007530.1:0-60377 GCA_036785665.1 Chirona hameri | reverse complement strand
AAGTCATGTACCGTTGACGTCTCGACCATCAATCAATCAGAGGCCTTGAGACCCTGTTTTTGGCCGGAATGGCCTACCTTGTTATATAGCCTTGATTCCTGAGAGGCCTGTTCACGGGGTCTGCGGCCGCCGCGGCTCCCGCGGCCAAAAGGGCGGGGCTTAATCGTCAGCCAATCACGAAAGAGCAGATCCGGGAGGAGAGACTTTACTCTCTGCGGCTCCTACGGTTGCTCGGGAGCAGCCGCAAAAGAACTTCGACATAGATGGCGCGCGTCCGACAAAGGTTTGCGCACTGTTTTGTTGCTATCGCAGCTCACTGGCGGTTGTTTGACCAAAAATGACAACTCGTAGTGACTCGTAGATGTTCATGTAGTTGAGTGGTTTTGAAAAACATTGCGGGTTTTCATTAAATTGCCTATTCGTTGCGAACGCTCACGCGCCATTTATCGGACGCCATCGGCGGCCGCAAAAGTGTTCAAAATTGTTCAAATTAAGCTCCGCCTCTTCAATCTTGGCCGCGGGAGCCGCGGCGGCCGCAGACCCCCGTGAACAGGCCTCTTAGTACTTATATCAATTAGTAGGTTCAAGTTTGGCGACTGCCATGGCTACGTTATGCCTGGTTCAAACTATAATAAACTAACTATATTACCACATCAACTATTTCTGGTATGATTTTTGGAATAGTTTTCATTTTTTTCTAGAATTTTAACTATATAGTAGGATATGGTAATCACATCGGAATATATCTGTAAAGAAAACGAAATATATTTAATACTATTTTGTATGTATTCAAATCAAAATGATATTTAAAGTTCATTGGTACATCAATTTTATTAGAAAAATACCTATAAACATCATGTTAACGAAATATTACAATTAGTCAGCTGCAACATAGTTTGCATTCAGGCCGGATATTATGAAGCACCAGGCCGCCGCCGGGTCGGCCAGCCAGCGCGGCGGTACAGTCTCTGGCAAGGCGTCGCAGCGGTTCTCACCAATTTGCGGCCGGCGCGCGGCGGCGGCGGTGTACAGCCCCTGACAGCGGAATCCCCGCTCCGGCGCGCCGTGTGGGCGGAACATGCCTCCACTCGACCAATAATTTTGAACGATTGGAGTGTTGCGGGAAAAATCGGAGACCATTCCAGGAATCTTGAAGAAACGAGCTTCCCATTGAGTATAAATACTTGTATCCATTTCTTTTAGATAACAAATTAAAGGGGGGTAACTACCAAGCCTCTTTGCATTGCCTTAAAGGGAAATAATGACCTTTTGATTTTGTTAGCAACAATTTCTTAGGCTACCGCTATGGTTTTAAAATCATTTTATTTAAATTTAAGAATTAAATAAAATTATTCCCAAATTCGAAGTTGTAAGTTTGGGAAAAATACAAAACAAGTACCTTATGTACTTCATGAAGGTCATTGCCAAATTCGCCCTTCCCTACCATTGTTTACATCGATTGAGGCATTTTTGGAGGCTCTGTGACATTTCCGATCAAACTGAGCGCTGCTCGGACACACGCTAGTAGCGCTTTCGTTCTCCATGGCAACCAGGCGTCATCCAATCAAAAGCCAGAAAGGGAATACGTTCTGGCTTTTCATTGGCTCACGCCTGGTTGCCATGGAGAACGAAAGCGCTACTAGCAACAACTCGCCACAATGGTTAAGTGCGCCGAGAAGCATGACAATGCTTTGTAAACAAATCGCCGACGCTAAATAGATCGCCGTCGATGTGCATCGATGAGCCTCCGATTTAATTGCCAGTTTTGTGTTATTGTTTGTTAGTTTTTTGGGGGGAAAATCATTATTTTTCATAATATAAAGCATAGTGTTATATACAGCCACAGACAAATTATACAATACTCCTAATGTTGAAAACAAATGAATTTATTTTCACAAATTGAGGGTCGCAACCACTAACTATGCCGCCGTTGATGTGCATCGATGAGCTTCCGATTTTATTGCCACTTTTTCCAATCGCTGTTAGTTTTAGAAGATCGCCGGGCATATAATCACAACAAGCAGAACGCACAATATATTTTCCACTCCATTGCGTTAAAAAAAAATACGGGAAAAGCCCGCAGTTTGATGAGGACCAAAAGTGCTTGCAAGTACCGGTCGTTAAAAGTGTGGAACGCTTATCAACTTTAACTTGAAATATCTTTCGGTAGGAAAGTTTTCATGCAAAATGTGATGAATTTACAATATATTTTGGTCTCGTCTGGCGATTTCAAGTGCTAACTCCATTTTTGTGGAAAAAGGTCATTATTTCCCTTTAACACTGTGGAGCGGGATTCGACTGCCATGGTGATGTCACGGCTACCAAACAACTTGCGCCCCCCCCCCCCCCCCCCCCCCCGCTTGATTCTACCTCTCTTATACGGCCTTGGGCATTGCTTGACCTTGGCTTCCCGATTCCCATTCCTCTTTTACGGTCCAAGGCAGGGACTGACGCAGGGGGGGTCATTCCGCCTCTTCAACATGGGCAAACAGTGTGACAAGCGATAGCAACGTTTACAACTGACAGTCATCATCTGTGTTTAGCGCATTGATCACGAGCCACCTAACCGACTAGCACCAATCAGCATCTAGTGTGCCTGGACGCTGATTGGCCGGTTAGTGATGACGACAGAGGGGGGCAGTTGTTTGTTTACATTTCAATGGGCAGGCGCCATGCTGGTTCGCTGCGTTAAAAGGCCCCACCGACCCCGTGGCTCCGTTCGTGGCAGGCTGTGCTCATTCGAATTAAAATATTGTGTTGCATTATTTAGTGGCATAAAGGAAGATTGAGATTGTAAGTGTTGATTTAATTCAAAATACTAAAAGTATCGGCTAATAAAGCATTATTTTCCCAGAATGCTTCATAAGCATACATTTAACGCTCATAGTGCCACTGCCGCCACCTGCCGACGCCGCGCGGCCGCAGCGTGGACACTGCTCCGACGCGCGCCTCGCCGCGGCTGTCCGCCTGCCGGGCTCCCACGCCCGACCCCGGAGCGGGACGCCGCCGCACGCCGTCCAGCTCCCCTGCACCGGCGCGGGCGCGACGCACCCCGGCCGCCGGGCAGCCGGCGCCGGCCAGGCGGACACCCTCCGCTGGGGCGCCGGCGGCGCAGCGGGCCAACGTGCTCAGGCGCGTCCTGCAGCTGCGCTCGGCAGCCCGTGCCGCCGCCGAGAAAGCGGTCAAACATGAGCAGCAGGCCCTGCTGGACTCGCTCCGCTGCCAGAAGACCGCAACCGGTGCGGACGCTACCCGCCGCCGTGAAGCCGCCCACCAGGCCGCAGCCGTTCCACCTTCACGATGCGTGCCAGGGCGTGGCAGCCGCCACCCGACCGGCCGCCGAGTTCCGCTCCACCGCCCAGATGATCGAGGGCTTCCACCGCAAGACGCCGCCTCGGTTCCACTCGCGGCCCGCCGGCGAGCGAGCGCCCGGCCGGTGCGGCGGAGGCGGCCTCCCCTCACGTGACCAGCGGCCACACGCAGCCGCTGATGACCCGGACCCGCACCATGAACAACATCCCCAGCCGGGAGCAGCAGGAGCAGGCTGAGCTGGAGCAGGCCATGCAGCACCAGGTGCGGGCCCGGCCCGTGAACCGCCGCGTGCTGGAGCACACGGTGGTTGTGCCGGCCAAACAGGCGCGCCCCGCCACCGCCGTCGAGCCGTTCACCTCACAAAGACGGCGCCCAAGGCCACGCCTGCCGCCGATGAGACGACCGACTCCTCCACGGCCGAGTTCCGCGCCCAGCCGGCCCCGTGCGTCATCCTGGCCGCTCCTCAGGGCGTCCCCGCCCGCCAGGCGCCGCCGGCCAACAAGCCCCAGTCGCCAGTCCTGCAGCTCAGACAGCACATGGCCGAGCACCACAAGAAGGTCCAGGAGCAGCACCAGTCGGGCGGCGTGATGCGCGCCAACCCTATCCCTGATCCCTCATGCCGGGGTCCCCGAGCGGCGCGCCCCTGCCGCCACCCGGCCGCAGCCGTTCCAGCTGCCTGGTGGCCAGCAGGCGGCCGCCGCCGCCGCCCGCAGACAGAAGAAGCTGGAAGCGGCTAAGCGGGCGGCGGCCGAATTCCACGTCCAGCCGTGTTCGGTGACCCGCCGCGGGCCGTACCAGACGCAGCGGTCGGCCCGCGGCCCGACGGCGCCGCGCATCCCGCAGTTCCACACCAATCAGCGCTCGGCGCGCCGCCAGAGCTTCGAGGAGCGCCAGAAACAGCGGGAAGCGGAGCTGCTGGCCGACGAGCAGGAGGCTGAGCGGCAGAAGCAGAGGGAGGAGGAGGTGGCCCGCCAGTGGCACGAGGCCGTCCACCATGCGCAGCCGGTCCGCCGCTACCGGCCGGTGCGCGTCCAGCCGTCTGACATGCCCATCACTGAGCCGCGCAGCCCCAACTGGGCGCGCAACAGCTCGCGCGCCAGCCACCGCAGCCAGTGACCCGCCGCGTAGGGAGTGATCCGCCGCGTAGGGAGTGATCCGCCGCGCAGCGAGTGAGCCGCCGCGCAGCGAGTGAGCCGCCGTCCGCAGCGAGTAAGCCGTAGCTTTATAGATGTCGGTGAACTTGGACGGAGCGAGCGCGCCCGGCCAGGCCGGCGGCGTCGCGTAGTGTGACACGTTGTACTATATAACCCCGAGTGAGTGCGGACAATCAGTGTGCGAAGTGACGGACGAGTGGCCATGTTGTTGTTGTTGTTGTTGTTGTTGTTGTTGTGTTTCCTCCTGGGCGCGGCTACGAGGCCGCGCCATAGCCCCGGAGGGGCTCCTTCTGGCGGAGGTAGCCCGCGGCCTTGAGCCCGCGGCCAAGGCCGCGACGACGTCCGCGTCCCTCTTCGCTGTCGGCGGCGGGTGGATCGTATTGTATTGTATTGCACACTTCATCCGACCACTTCCACTTAATTCGTAAAGTACAGAGTACAGTACGATAGGGCTACTCTAGGGTCGTCATCATACAAGATAGCAACGCGATTTCTCTTGTCAAGCTAAAAGTAGGTACACAATGCCCAGTAGGCAGAGGCGGGGCCCCGCCAGTCACGGGCACCGCAGGAGCACGTGCCCCGGGTGTCCGCCCCCTCTCTGCAGACTAAGCAGCGAGAGGCTGGGCAGTCCCTCTCGCTGCATCCGGCGCAGGTGGTTGTTGGCCGTCGTCCGATGCGGTGTAGATAGGATTTTGCCCGTCCCCAGTGACCGGCGCGCAACTGATGAACGTTGACCGCAGCGTCACGATCGTCACCGGGGACGGGCGTCGGTAGGCGGTACCCCATGATTTCGCGGAAGAGCCCCGCCGGCCAGCTCAGCCCCTACCAGGGTCCGGTCGTCAGCTGGATCGTCCTGTGGAGGGCCGAGGCCTCCCCGGCCAGAGCGTCCGCCCGCTCATTTCCCGGCAGGCCGCAGTGGGGGGGGGGGGGGAGGAGGGGCACCCACTGAAGGTGCAGCGATCGGCCGCCGCTTCGCACCGCCAGGAGAGCGGCCCACAGGTGCGTACCATGTGCCGCAGGACCGCAGGCGCACCGACTACGTCCGCCATGGCCAGTGCGCTGAGCCCCACCGTCCGCCAGCCGGTGACCCTGGTGAGTCGGGAGGGAGCGTGGGCTTCGCTCACCACCCTCGGGGGGGGGGGGTCTCCCGGTGGCGGGGAGGCGGCCGCTGCAGCTGTGGTGTGGATTTTGTGTGAACAGCGGTATGGATGGTATGTGGACGGCGGTATTGATGTTTTGTGAAGAGTGAAGTATATCCTATGTGGGTTGAGATGTGGACGGTGGTGTGGATGTAGAGTAGCGGTGAGAGCCTTGGCCGGCTGTGAGATCGGGCAAATCACATACAGCGATTTGCCAGAATCCGTCTGGTGAACTTTGCCATCCCATAACATTAACAGTTTTGATCATATTTCAATTTTCTTAATGGCATCAAATGCACCATTTAATTGCTCCTTGAAAGACACCTTAATTGTAACAATCGGCCGCCAAACGAAGTAACAAAGCGTCAAAAAGTGGGAGAGCGAACGCATTAAGCTGAGACTGGCGGCCCGCTGGCCTGCCGAGTGCCCCTCTTCTACGTCACTTTTTTATTTTGATGACGTCACCGCGGCTGCCGGCTGCCAACGGCTGCCAAATATTGCACCTTCCAGTTGTCACCACTTTTTCGGCCGGAGTGTTCTACCTGGTTTATACAGCCTTGGACTGACGACTTCTATGCTGCGCCATAGGCAGGGTTCTGGCAAGGATATGGTGGTAAAATTACGTCATTGGTTTTCGGTTTTCTGCGCGTCGGCCTGTGCTTGTCGGGTGCCAATATCGTTGTGTTTGTGTGTAGTGGTATGTTTAGACCACTTCTACATCTTTTATTAGTTACTGTGTGGTATGATGCACACTTTTTGTGTTCTGGTAAGGCAGTGAATTAGATGACTGTTGACATAGATTGCAGTGCTTTAACGCTAGTTTGGCCGATTTGTACGTCGATGACGCGCGTGTGACAATCCACTACTTCAATAATCGTCGCGGATTCTATGACCGTGCGTCGCGGTAGGTTGGGATATTTGTTTGTTGAGGGCGCACGTGTTTCGTGTTGATTGTTTGTGTTTACTCGGTGTAGTTTAGATGCTTCAATGTCTTGAAAATGCAATAGATACCCTGGAATACCAGTTGATTAGCCCAAATAATGGTGTATATTATACAGATGCCTAAGTTCGAATTCCCCGCGTGGGCTACTGGGTTCATAACCATGGGTGGAACTTTAATGTAAATTGGGGTTGTAGCTACAACCCCAATAATTTTGGAATTTAACATTACGCCTATGACGCGATGTGTTACAAATGGGCTCTTAACAACTAAGTGCAACCCCAATGGTTTTCAAAAAGTTACGCCTCTGTTCATAACATACAATTACAATTAGGAATGTCAATCAATTGACTGGAGCCGAGGCTTTTTTTGTGTGCTGCTTTGTGGGCGCAAGTTGTTTGGTAGCCGTGACATCACCATGGCAGTCGAATCCCGCTCCACAGTGTTAAGGCAATGCAAAGAGGCATGGTAGTTACCCCCCTTTAATTTGTTATCTAAAAGAGATGGATACAAGTATTTATACTCAATGGGAAGCTCGTTTCTTCAAGATTCCTGGAATGGTCTTCGATTTTACCTGCAACACTCCAATCGTTCACAATTCCTGGTCGAGTGGAGGCATGTTCCGCCCACACGGCGCGCCGGAGCGGGGGTTCCGCTGTCAGGGGCTGTACACCGCCGCCGCCGCGCCGGCCGCAACTATGCAATGATGAGGAAAACGTGTTTTGAGCTGCCATGATTTGAGTTTAAAGCACCTTTGAAGGGTTTTATTCTCAAATTATGCCCCACTTGGGTACAAAATATGAATTGTTCGAAGCAACTAGGTAGGTACCTATTATTGTTTGAGGTTTTTGTAGTATCATTAATTTCTTGGTAATCTTTGACTAAGGTGCCTGTCAGTGCACTATGTTTGTAGTAATCAAGGTTGAAGCTCAATGTTACTATCACTGTTGTTGGTCTGGAGTCATAGGGAAGCTTTATGACGTCACCAGATTCTGGCTACAAGCGAATCTTAGGCCGACAAATAATTTTGTGAGCCGGTGATTGACGTGCAAGGTCACATCATGGTGGCGGCCGCTGTGCGGCCGACCTTCAGTCTCAAATACAAGTCCTGCGCTCTGCCAGTGTAGCGGACGTCACGCCGCGGCTTGATGTCTTATGTTTGTATTATTAAGTGTCTTGTATTATTTAACTGCCGCGTATCTTCCTTTCACCTTCCATAGCTTTCAAGCGCGCCACAGTTGTCAACCGGCAGCCGCATTCCGCCGGTTCGGCAGAATAACTTCTAGAACAAACGAATACATATTATCTAATGATCTAACTTATATATTGCTAATTCTATTTACCTGTCGTTCGTTTTCTTACTTCATATTTCGCGCACTACTCGCCTTATTTCGTTTCATGTAATTCTGTATGCGCGTTCGGGAGTTTAGTATTCGTTCGGTACCGAATTGTGTCGTGTGCCGAATTGCGTCCTTCTCGCCATGCGCTTCGACGCGCAAGGTCGCACCCGCTCCGCCGACAATACAATCGTGAAGCCTCGCTCGAACTCTCGATAACCAACACGACGCACGTGATCGCTACATTGGTGACCCCGACGTGATCAGTGATAGTCCATTTGACAAGTGGACATGAACTAAGTGGCGACGCACGTGCGTTCCTGAGTGTGCGTTGGCCTCGCGGAGTGGGCCCGACAGCCAAGACGCCATGCCGGTCCAGTCCGGCACCTTCAGGCTGCCTGCCTTCTCGCCGGAGGAGGCAGACCTGTGGCTGGTGCAAGTCGACTGCGCCTTCGATGTGGCGGGCATCGACGACGATGTCGTGAAATTCAAAGCAACGGAGCAACGGAGCGGTTGTAAAGCAGTCTAGAGATGCGGCGCCACCGCGGCACGCCGGCGTCCTCGGACACGTCGGCGTCCTCGGACACGCCGGCGTCCGCGGACACGCCGGCGTCCTCTGACACGCTGGCGTCCTCGGACACGCCGGCGTCCTCGGACACGCTGGCGTCCTCGGACACGCCGGTGTTCTCGGACGACACGCCCGACCTGGACTGGAGCTTCATCGACTCCGCTCTTGCCATGCTCATCAGCATCAGCGCCGGCTACAACTTGGCCTCCTGGTACCACGACGGCACCAACGCTGGCTGGCAGTTTAGCTGGCAGCTGCAGCTCATCTTCAACTGGGCCTCCTTGCTGATGCGCAAATACCCCTCAGACACGCCGGCGTCCTCGGACACGCCGGCGTCCTCGGGCACGCTGGCGTCCTCGGACACGCTGGCGTCCTCGGACACGCCGGCGTCCTCGGGCACGCCGGTGTTCATGGACGCGACGCCGGACCCGCCTCCCGCCGCAACTGCCGGACCCTCCGCAGCGACAGCACAGAGCTGCTGTCCAGCAGCCCGCTGTTGCTGCTGCCGCCCATCGTCCCTCCAGCGCCACTTCCGCCGTGCCTGCGTGCCACGAGGAGTGGACGAATCGTTCGGCCTCCCGCCAGATTCCAACACGTCACGTTCGCCAGTGACGTGTCTGGGGGGAGGTGATGTAGCGGACGTCACGCCGCGGCTTGATGTCTTATGTTTGTATTATTAAGTGTCTTGTATTATTTAACTACCGCGTATCTTCCTTTCACCTTCCATAGCTTTCAAGCGCGCCACAGTTGTCAACCAGCGGCCGCATTCCGCCGGTTCGGCAGAATAACTTCTAGAACAAACGAATACATATTATCTAATGATCTAACTTATATGTTGCTAATTCGATTTACCTGTCGTTCGTTTTCTTACTTCATATTTCGCGCACTACTCGCCTTATTTCGTTTCATGTAATTCTGTATGCGCGTTCGGGAGTTTAGTATTCGTTCGGTACCGAATTGTGTCGTGTGCCGAATTGCGTCCTTCTCGCCATGCGTTTCGACGCGCAAGGTCGCACCCGCTCCGCCGACAATACAATCCCGCTCCGCTCCGCCGACCCGCTCCGCCGACAATACAATCGTGAAGCCTCGCTCGAACTCTCGATAACCAACACGACGCACGTGATCGCTACACCAGGAATGGAGGTTTAGTAAGAGCGTGATAGGGTTTAGGGGAGAATCTGGTGATGTCATGAAGCTTCCCTATGACTCCAGACCAACAACGATGATAGTAACCTTGACCCTTGATTACTGCAAACATGGTGCACCGACGGGTACCTTAGTCAAAGATTACCGTTTTCTTGGCAGCCCAATGGTGGCAATGGGTCTTATGATTGATTTAGCTTGATTACAACCTAAACAAAACTGACCCCACCTTGATCTTGGTGTAGCCAGCAGTATGTGTGTGACTCCCTGGAACCTTTGGTGCTGCAAATTGCAAACTCCCTATACAACTTCCCTCTTTGGGCTCACTTTCCATAGCAAGCCAATGTTTGTGTCTCCTTCGTGCCATAGTTCCTTATTACACAACTTTCCTCTTTGGGGCTGACCCATCAGTAGCCAGCCAGTTTGTTCATGTCTCCCCGGTGTCATAGTTGCCTACACAACCTGTTTTTAGCTTCAGATCTTCAGCATGCAGCCTAAAACAGAATGACTTAATCTGAAATATTTGTTTTATCCTTGCCTAAATTCTTTACTTTGTTTCTGCCTTAAGTAGAATAATTTTTTCAAGTTTAAATACTGTCCCTAATGATTTCATCAAACTGGCAGCCCCACCTGTCTCACTACCTTAATCTTGATCTATGGAAGTCTGGGACACCCACTAATAGTTTGCCTTAATCAGGAGAGAGTTTACAGACCAAATGAGAGCATGCTGAAAGTGGTTTCTTGAGATGGGCTTCAAGACTGCAATCTCAGCTCAATTCTCCATTATGAAGGCGGGGAATTTCCTTTAAGTAATGCACCTCACCAGTTAAAATTAATAAATCCTAATCTAACCTGACCTTACTATAAGTAGTTGATTTTGATTTTGGTTAAGTAAGTTGATTTTGATTTCCATAAATGCTGGGTCTGAGTTCTTGTAACTTCTGGAAAGCTGGGGTTTGAGATTTGTTTACATTTGACTGTCATCAGGGCGTATTTTAAGGGATTTTGACTGGGGTGGCAACTTGGCAATCAGGGGCGCCATCGCTCAAGGGGGGCGCCATCACCAAAACGCCAAGGGCGGATCCAGCCTCTCTCCGTGGGGGATCTTTTTGTGGCAAAAAGGTACTCCCATTTTTTTCCCTCCGCGGATTTGGGCCGGTCACCTTATTTTGGTATCCGAGCTTAAGAAATTCACTTGAAAAAAAGGATTTTCCAGATTTTTTTTGTGTGTGGAGGGGGGGGGGTCAAAAAAAATCCGAGATAGCCATTTTGAAGAATGTCATTTCCTTTCTTTTTACGTTTTTTTTTATTTGCAATTTGCTTCAAACCTATTTTCTACGATTTTTCTAACATTTATCGTATTTCCACCCAAAATGCCATGACATGACGTCATTAAAACGTCATTATTCCCAAAATACTACATCAATTTCATTGAATATTAGTGTGAAGACGCAGAATTGATGCAGCATAAGGTACTGCACATTTGACGTTGATATCTATCATAGTGTTCAAGTTATTGAGAATATCCGGGAGGGGGGGTCAGATTCTGCCCCCCCCCCCCCAGCGGTGCGCGGGGTGAGTGTCACCGGGGCTGCTTGAATTGCATCATGTGCGCTGTTTTGTTTATCATTGAAAGGAAGGGGGGGCATCTACATACAAACTTCAAATTCAATCACTTGAGAAAAACAAAATCCGTTTTCATCATGAAGTTTTCTCCTAAAATCATTGTTTTTCACGTTCAGTGCAGGGAACGCGCAACCAGACTTTCAGAAGAGGGGGGCAAGCCAGTCATGGTGGGCCCCTGGGAAAGAAGCCTCCCCAACAAATATATAGACTCCTGGATATGAAAAACTGTACGAATTTCGGCCACTTTATTTTGAGGCCCCTTTAAAAAAAAATCAACTTTTGATTAGCTGGATTGGACCAAGACCCTCAGTATGAGGGCGGCATTTGCTTCTGGGGGGGGGGGCATTTGTTTCTGGGGACGCCTATTGTCCGGTTTAGATAGCGTCTGTTCTGCTCCATGGGGGGCGGCATTTGCTAATGGGCAATGGGCATTTGTCCAATTTAGAGGGCGCCTGTTTTACCCCGTGGGGGCGACATTTGCTTATTGTCCTGCAGGGCGCCTGTTCTGCTCCATTTTTGCAGGGCAGGGGGCGCCTCTCCTGGGGAGGGCGCCCCTCTCCTTCCGCACCCTGCGGAAGGAGAGGCGCCCCCCCCCCCCCCCCGTCACTAGCCGGAGGGGCGCCGTCACTGGCCAGGGGCGTGTCACGGGCGGAGAGGGGCGGTCACTAGTCGGAGGGGCGCCGTCACTCGCCGGAGGGGCGCCGTCACTGACCGGAGGGGCGCCGTCACTGGCCGGAGGGGCGCCGTCACGGTCCGGAGAGGGGCAGTCACTAGCCGGAGGGGCGCCTTTACTGGCCAGAGGGGCGCCGTTACTGGTCGGAGGGGCGCCGTCATTAGCCGGAGGGGCGTCACTAACCGGAGGAGCGCCGTCACTGGCCGGAGGGGCGCCGTCACGGGCCGGAGGGGCGCCGTCACGGGCCGGAGGGGCGCCGTCACTGATCGGAGGGACGTCAGCTTTGCATGGGCGCCTCGGGTCCAAAGGACCAGGTCATGCCCTGAATGACCGTATACTCTGTACGCCACTGGTGCCTGTCCTGTTGGCGGTGCTAATTGCAAAAACAAAATGGTCCGGGGGGGGGGGGGCGCCTTCGGCGCCCGTTAAAAAACGGTACGGACATTCCGTACTGTCCGTATAGGTGGTCGCTGAACATGCATTCGCTGTTCCACTGTTGGATATATGTTGCCAGCTTGCATCGGGACAGAGTTAAGATGTTAAAAAGACACAAATGTATTTCAAATTCGTTGTGACCCGATAGGCACAAGTAACTAGTAAAGGCGCCCTACTTATCTTAGCAAAGTATGTATCGTTCTCCAGCTAATCTACAAGTCGCAGGTCCCGACGGCCTCCGCATGGGCCCCGTGCTGAGGCTGCGTGCCCGGACCAGCTGTTCGGTGCGCGGGGTATGTGAGACGGCTGCCTGCGTCGTGGGCCGCCGGCCAATCCGGTTGTCTCTCATAGCGCAGGCGCCGCAGACATTCATCTTAAACGCCTTCCAGAATATCGTGCCCAATAGTGTTTGGTATGTTGCACATATACGTGCGTATGTACTATGTACGTACTGCGCGCGGGATGCACCGGTATTGTCGAAACATTTTGTTTTATAAATTTAGTCCGCATGTTTTGATGGGATAGATTGCCGCATTTAGCATTCGCAGTGCGGGACTGTGAGACTGCCGATAGGCCTGCGTGTCTGAGCCTAAGTCGCCTGTTTCCCCACCTGTTCTTGTTGCATGCCATATTTGCAGAAGCCAATACAAGTGTGAAATCCTCATAATAGGAATCCATTGGGTGTTAATATCGCCTGCAGCGGGCGTGTGTGGCAATGTCCGCCATTACGGTTGTGGACAGTACAGTTGGTCAGTCGTATACAATGCATATTTACCGTGTGTTCTGGCCGCACATTCCCGCGGAGATTCCAGGGAATCCCGGGAAAGCTCGCCTGAGATTGGCTGGCCGTGCCGGAATCTCCGCATTCCCCAGGGAATCCGGGGATTTCGGCACGGCCAGAACACGGCCGTAGTATTTTGATAGTGGGAATGCTACGAAAAGAACTGCTGCTGAGGGCCCTTTCGGCGCCCTCGCGGCCCATGGAACGCCGGAGGCGGCCAATGGGCCGTCCTCGCTGGCCTCTAAACCGGCGGACATGGTCTGCTGGGCCGTTCTCGGACTCCCTTGAACACTGGACGGGGTATCTGGAATACTCTCAGAAACCCTGGACCATTGGATGACGGTCCCTGGGCCTCCCGCGGCACTCTCGCCTCCTTTGCCAACCAACGAACCGCCAGGTGGTCGGAACGCAATGATCGCTGGAGGGGCCATAGGACATCAGCTGGCCATCAGAGCTGCCTGACGGAGCTCTGGGCCGCCCTTAGACCCCTGCACCGGCGGATGGATGCCCTTGGGCTGTCCTCATACTCTCTAGACCTCCGGAGGGATCCCCTGGGTTGTTCCTGGACGTTCTCCCGTGGGCCTTCCACGGTGGAACCCTGGACTGCCAAAGCGGGCCGCTGGGTCGTTCTGGTCCCCCGGATGAAAGACACCTGACCGTCGTAGGGTCCCTGGATCGCTGGGGGGTGGGGGGGAGGGGGCAGGTGCGTAGCTTCTCCAGACATGTTAGGGGGGCTGAGCAGGAAAAAATAGCTTAAAGTACCATCAAAATTCACAAAATGCATATTTCTCCCCGGATTTGACCAACTTCGTGTCCAAGTTGGGGGGGGGGAGCTGAAGCCCCCTCAACTGAATAGGAAACTACACCCCTGCTGGGGGTCATCTGGCCAGTTCGAGGGTCCTCTGGCTATCACCGGGCCCCTCGGATTGCCGAAGGGCCTGTGACCCGCCCGTGCGGGCCCCCTGAAGTATGGGCGCCAGACAGGGCCATGGACCACCCTTCGTGTGGCTCAGGGGTCCTCGACTCGCTGAGAGGAAGGAGTGACACGGGCCCCTATGCCCCCCTTGTGTGCGCCCCTGTTGGTAGTGCAAGTAATTGTCATCCCTTGGTCCGTTCTGTGCTCGCCGTAGAATACTTCACTAAGATATGCCGGTCGGGCCAATCGGGGAGCCGAAAACCAGTGACGTCATCTGGCCAAGGACACAAATGTAAACAAATCGCTTGATGATTTTACCTTCTATATATGGCCTTGGTCCAAGGTCATACGGGCTTGCCCGGTTCCAGAGCGTCAAACCTGTGGCCTTGTGGGGCGGTGTGGCTGGAAGTTTTCCATTTATAACGAGGTGTGGTATTTTTTTTCACTTTTCATATGCATTGGAGTGTAATTTAAAGTTGGCATTATTTTATTTTCCGTTCATGCTCATGGCCCATGGCCCATGGGCATAGGAACGTCATGAAGTGTGGGAGGACAGTGAAACTTGGATCTTGTTTTGAGAGAAACAAACCCCTAAGGCAAGATTTATTTGAAGATTTGAGTTCTTCTCATCTTGAAATACCTTTTTCTCTCCTCAATTTACCCAAAATGGGGGATGCCCTCCCTGGGCCCCTATTCATGCATTGATGTGTATGATTGCTGCACTCTGACTCTGACTCTGATGTGCTGTTATTCTTGGAAGCTACAGAAATAATATATATTTTTGTTGTCTGTGTTTTGAACTGTACCTATGGGTCAATTTCACATTATAGTTTATGGCGATCAATCAATCAATCAATGTCAGTTGGGCAAACTAGGGGGCGGCAATCAAAAAGTTGATCAAAGTGGGCGGAGCAATGCCCTAATATGGCCATGCAATCAATATTTTGATTGATTTTGGTACATCCGCACACTGAAACATGGCATATACATCTAAAGAAAGCCTATGCACATCAGATTTGTGTTGGAAAAGAAATAGAAATTATTGATCTTCCAAAAAAGTGTTGTTCCAGTATCCACTGACTGTGTCTGTGTCTTTCTGAATACAAATAAGTATTTCCTAAATTCATCTAATTGAGGTCATTTGTTATGCTTCCTAGTGACTTAATTATTTATCAGATGGTTCCATTTTGATTAGTTATTAATATTATTTGATTTCAGCTTTCTTTTCCAGTATAACATTAACATTATAACATTTGCAGTATAAGTTTACATAATCAATATACTGATTAGCCAGCTGTTTGCACAATCAAAAAGTTTATCACTGCCGTAATTTTCAGATGCCCGTCATCAATTTGTTGATTGCCGTAGATCATTGAATGCATGTTCATTATTTTTTTAAAGGTAACTTTCATATACTGTGCATAGTTTCATATTTTTACTTGCTGATTCTGTGGTTCTGGGGTTATTTTATTTCTTGATTATTCAAATATTGACATTTTACTGAAGGTCTGCAAGCATGCCCTTATAAGGGCATCGCTCGGCCCACTTCAATCAACTTTTTGATCCATCAACTTTTGTATTGCCTCCCCGTAGTTTGCCCAACTGATGTGTGTGATATATGCCTTTGAAACAGCTTGCATGGCTCACAGTATTGAGTTCATAACTTATCTTGATCTTGACATCTGTCTGAATTTGATTGTTTTGTATTATCTTGTGTGGTTTTCTTGTGTGGTTACTTTCATGGCATGTCTTTTCCTCCACATTTCTAGAAGTGCCTTTTTTCTTAAGTTCATTTCACATTCATTTTCACACTTCTTTAGAAGTAAGAAATCTCTAATGGTTGCATCAGGATCTTCATTGTACAGCTTTGTCAGATAGAGGTATTGAGGTCATATTTCATCATATGTGTTGCTGTCCAGCAGAAAGTGTTTATAGTGTTTCTTCTCTTCTTGGTGGCAACTTAAGCTTGGGCATTGCTGGCTATCTCTGATATTTTTCTTCCTCCAGTTTAGGCCAAGGATATATTTTGTCCTAGCTCTAAACATGAGCTTTGATTCGTCATCATTTGTGAAGTATATTTCTTCTCTTATATTGGTTTTGAATTTTCCATATACATTGAGGGTTGTTTTCTCTCTGATTTCTTTTAACCAGACTTCTGTGTCCCATTTGTGGACATGCTTGGTTAGTTTTGTTGTTGGCATTTGTGAAACTTCAGTTAAGGATACATCTGAAGTCTGAAGGATGTCTATATGTCTGGTCTGCCGTCTGAAGGATATGTTGTCTGGTGGCTATGAAGACTGATAGGTACTTTGAACATTGTATTTTCATTATTGCCATCCAACTGTGGTTGTATTACGTGCAATTGGATTAGGTTATATTTGTTAATTAGTGTGCTTTGGGTTTGAGTACTTATTTGAAACCATTACCTGGATCAACAGATAATAGATAATAATATCACATGATTGATATTGTAGATTATCATTCTAGTGATTGCGACCTTTATCTAGCAGCTCTTACCATCTTACTATCAAAATATGATGTAGGATGTTGGAAAACCTGCTCTTTCAATTCCCTCAGACTGCTATAAGTTTGAAATTTAGGCGAAGACCTTTCTTTACAGGCCATTTTTATTTTTATGATCAGTAAAAATGGAAGACAATTCCCTCCCCATTTTGTTTTGTGATTCTTCATGTTCTGAGTACCTACCCTGAAAAAAAAACTGTCCAAAAATCCTAAACTTCACAAATGGCTTCTTTTGAAGAAGAAAAAACACTGCCTTGAGCTAAAGCCAAATCTTCAATTTTACCACTAACCCCATCTTATTTTGTTTTCTACTGAACTCAAGTGAATATCAATTAAAAGACCCCAGGGTCATGTTCATGGTATTATGGCCAGTTACTGGTATTGTGATAATATGCTGCCAAGTGGATGGAGCATGATTTATGGATAGAAAGAAGCATTTGAACACATCTACTGTCTAAAGTGGTGTCATGTTCTGCATGTGTGATATATTCAACTCTACTAATGAAATGAAGACTTCCTATTTTTGTTAATCAAGCTTAGATCTTTAAATAGAATCAGCTACCCCACTCCCACACCACTCTTAAAGGGAATAGGTCGCCTTGAAAGTTGTCTTGAAATTCAACCATACGGTGCATCTTGAGCTCAAAACTACGAATATGACTTTGGTTTGGACAACTGATGGATATATGTGGCGAAAGAAGTAAGTTTATCTTTGCATTTCACGAGAAATCGTACGATAGCAGCTGACGTTTTGGCTCCGCCTGACGCCAAGTGCAGTCTCTGACAAGGGGCCGCCCGGGCGGCTGAGCGGATAATAACGAGGCGTCGTGATCAGAGACTACGTGCCAGAGAGTGTACCTCCGGCGGCGAGCGTTCATGTCCCGATCGTGGCCCGGAACAGCAGACATGAAACCGGGCCCACTAGTCATGTGTCGGAATTACTTAACGTAGGGAGGTAACTCTTTCACCACAGCCCATTTTTAGATCTGCTCTACAAATCTGCTATCTCAGTCCAAACCCCATGTTAAAGGTGAACTATTCCCTTTAAGAGACAGTGGTGTTAGTGACAACTTATGGTAAGAAATACTTAAAACACATTTGGAAATTGGAATCATGCATTGTTCATTTGAGAGAACACACAATGTTTAAGGGGAATCAAGTGGCAATAATTTGATTCTGCTTCTTGATGTCGTGCACCATTTTGCCCTCTTCTCATTCCTCTTCAAGTAGGTACACTTACTTGATCCTCTCCCTAGGTACCTAGTTATTCTTATTCCGGATTTTCCCAAAAATCGTACAGTTTCAGCTTGCAGGTTCCATTATTCATGGTCTGATAGGAGAAATCAGTTGTTTTGATATCAAAAAGTTTCTCCAATCAATGCTGAATCGATGCAGTGCAGAGCTTGTGATGCTGCAATAGGTCAGTAAAAATTATGTCAATCAGAAAAACATGTCAGTTTTCGGCGATGTTTTCTGTTAGTCACCGAAATGATGTGATGTGTTACCGGGACATCACAAACTAATGCCGGAATTGACTTAAAATATATTGTCAATTTGTAATGCCAAAATTTACTCGATTCTTCTATTATTTCATGAACAATTGAACTGTACATTACAAATGTCAGATTTTCTGCAAGTTTGGAGTAGGTTAAGTTAATCCCATGCGACGATGGTTGGGATTGTTTACACTGCACACGGTTTTGCTGAACTTTGTACCAGACTGCCAGTTGTACAGGCAGATATTGTTTACAGCTGGGGCGTTCCAGGACAGATCGGCCAGTGCCTTCACCCTCATATGTAAAAAAAAAAACATCTAAGATTGGGTCTATAGGGTAGTCTTAGGCCTTGAAGACGACTGTGCAAATATTTTGCCTCGCCGAGGAACGGTCACCGAGTTATAGCCTCCGGCAATGTCGAGAGGTCACGCTGCAGACCTTTATTTGATGGAGCAAAACTTGTAATGAGACGACCGGAAACCTTAAAAGCGATATATCACTGAACTCTACTAATAATGTAATGATCAGGGAAACTTTTAATAAACGTAATGATCAGGGAAACTTTTGGCTATCTCAAAATTCCATGTGACCTTTTCTTACGTGACCTATTCCTTTAACTTGACCTTCCCTTTTCCCAGTCGAAACCTGTATTTTGTACTCAAAGCCAGATTTAGTTTTATCAATTGCCTTTCGATCGAATAAATACAAAAAAGTGGATATAGCCTATTCAATGCCCCCTTTCAGCCTCGCAAAAACCCGTATAGGTGGCGCTGCGAACGTTACCCATGTATATCTCCGGACTGGGTAAAGATATCGAGGTGCGGTTAACGCTAATTGATTGAATAGGTGATTCTGAGCAAGAAATATTGTATGACTTTGTAACCCGAGGTCAATGTCATAATTTAGGTCGAACTTGTAAATAATTTCCGTTTGCTGTACGTACGCGATTTTTGTGTGAGTATTTCCGGGGTATTGCACCGAGTTTAGACAAGGACAAATCGAGAAGGCCATTTTGGAATGCACCAAAACTGTCTGGGGGGGGGGGGGGGGTGCAAAAAGGTCGAAAATTTCCAAACTTGATCGGAAGTCACTTTGTCACCCTTTGGTCGATCGATATGGTTGCTCAGTACTGGATTCTTTGATCATGAAACACATTTTCAAGCGCATCTCATTACTTTTTGAGCATCAGTGTGCCAACAGCATATACTCACTTCTTCCCCCTGGCATTTTGCATGCCATGCGCACATGTGAACAGAACCAGAACCGACTGTCCCAGGGAAGACGGAGTTTTCCAGTTTCTGAACGTAGTCCTAGAGGAAAATATGCAGGCATGCACAAACATGCGCATTGGATCGAAAGGCATGCGATTTGGATGACGAGGGTGATTTTGAGACCGAAATACGCTTTAAACATTGGATTAGTACCGATCGCTGCACGCTAGTGGTAGGTTAGTTAGTAGGTTGAGTCGCGTGAGGATTTCCTGGAAAGTCTTAGCCGCCAGCCAGCATGGTGCACGATTTTTTTAGACGCCTCATTCCCGAAGTACAGAAACTGATACCGAGACTGAGAAAATTCCCTGTTTTTCTGACGGCTGCGCTGCTCAATACAAAAACAAGTATAATTTAATTCACATCGCACATCACTCTGCGGACTTTGGAATCACAAGCGAATGACACTTCTTCGCCACATCCCAATGCATGTGTGATGCACACACAATGAGTGCATGTGATGGCATTGGTGGCACGCTGAAAAGAGCGGTGGCGACAGTCTCAAGCGTCCGTATACTGACCAAATTATGTCGGGACAGGCCATTTTTACGTTTCTGACTGAGAAAATCGAAACCACCATCCAGTTTTGCTTGGTGGAAAAGAGAGAGGTCAAGAAAACTGCAGCGGGGCTAGCTGCACGTTTCTCCGCTGCCAAAACAATTAAAGGCACCCAGCAGTTTCACCGTTTTGTTCCAGTGGATGAAATGCACCTGACAGTCCAAGAACTGTTACGTGGACCCGGCAAAACAGTCCACATTAGGTGATAAACGCATCTTGGAGGGAACATGATCAGTGCAAAAAGTAACCCTGTTCTCTATCGGTGTGATGGCATGCAGCCACTCATGTACTTCGAGGTGTTTTTATGATTCAGACACGTGGACGTGAGGTAGTATGGCTGCGAGCCAGTTTCGTACGGTTCTGTTCACATGTGTGTGTGTATGGTTCCATTCATGCAAAATGCCAGGGGGAAGAAATGAGTATATGATGTTGGCACACTGATGCTCCAAATGCAATGAGATGCGCTTGAAAATATGTTGCGTGATCAAATAATCCAGTACTGAGCAACCAGATCGATCGACCAAAGGGTGACAAAGTGACTTCCGATCAAGTTTGGAAATTTTCGAACTTTTTGCATCCCCAGATAGTTTTGGCGCATCCCAAAATGGCCTTCTGGATTCGTCCTTGTCTAAACTCTGTGCAATACCCCGGAAATACCCCCAAAAAAATACCGGACGTATAGAAAACGGAAATTATTTACGAGTTTGACCTCAATTATGACCTTGACCTTGACCTCGGGTAACAGTCATACGAATATTTCTTGCTCAGAATCACCTATCCAATCCACTGGCGTTGACCGCACCTCGATATCTTTACCCAGTCCGGAGATATGCATGGGAAACGTTCGTAGCGCCACCTATACGTTTTTTTGCGAGGCTGGAAGGGGGCATTTAATAGGCTATATCCACTTTTGTTTCTTTTTCGATCGAAAGGTAATTGATCAAACTAAATTTGGGTTTGAGTCAAAAATACAGGTTTCGACTGGAAAAAAGTCGAGATAAGTCGATGTAAAGGTCTGGCTCCACGGCATGCGTTTTTGATTTTCTATTTTTTCGTTTTTTCGTTTTTTCGCTTTATGAGTTGATTTTTTCGCGTTTTTCGCTTCAATTTAGAAGTTTATCGTTTTTACGAGTTGTCACTTTTCACAATAGGAATTTCAGCTGGTTTGTACTGGATAAGTGACGGCCGACAGCGGTTTTGTCCTAATATCATATATATTGGGGCAAACGGTATCATGGATATCAACCGCCAGCATCTTTTGCGGCTGGTTTTCCTGCGGCGCCTGCAGAGAAGGCGCCAGGAGCGCCATCAGCGGACCTGCTGGGTGCGCCCAATTCTTCTTCGTCGGGACCAAACGGGCGAGTATCACACGCTGGTCCGCGAGATGCGGAACACCGACTCAGCCGCACATTAGCGGTATTTCCGCATGAGTGTTGAAGATTTCGACGAGCTGCTGGCCCTTGTCTCTGACAAGATCAAGAAGGAAGCCACCACCATGCGGGATCCCATCTCCCCTGGCGAGCGTCTGGCGGTGACGCTGAGGTTCCTGGCGGCGGGCGGCTCGATGAAGTCTGTGGCCGAATCCTACCGTATCGGGTACGCGACGATTCGCAAGATCATCCCAGAGGTATGCGAAGCAATCTGGTCTGAACTTGGGCCAACAGTTCTGGCCTTCCCGACCCCGTCTGAGTGGAGACAGATGGCCAAGGACTTTGAGCTCAGCCTGTGGGAAATACAAATTTGCTGGATAATCTGACCAATCTTATCTTCTATTTTCATCAAAGGAACACCTCTAGTGCAAAATTATATACCAACAAACATCAAAATTTCCACCCCTGAAAATACGTACTGAGGCAGGCTGCTAGCTGTAAAATGCAGAGTACTTATATCAATGTAAAATGTAGATGCACAAAATTGAACTTTACTCAAGATAAAGGCCCTGGAAAAGGGTATGTTGAACACGCGCTTCGCTATCGCCGCACCACATTCACTTTGGCGATATATAGAAAAAGCGATGTTCAACCCAAACTTTTGGGTTGAATCAACGTTTCGCTTTTACATTTTTTCGCTTTTTTCGCGTCGCGTTTTCGTTTTCTGAGTACGTTTTTTCGTTTTTCGCGCGTTCAAAAAAATAACCTTCACTCGTGGAGCTGTCTCCATGTAATCCTATGGCACAGGAAGTTTTTCGAGACCGGAAAAAACGAAAAAATCAAAAAACGTAATTAAAAAAGCGAAAAACACGTGCCGTGGAGCCTGTACTTAAGAAAAGGTCACAAAGTCACAAAATCAAAAAATCAAAAATCATTTTTTTAGACAGCCAAAAGTTTCCCTGCATCATTGCGAGTTCAGTGATATATCGTATTTTAAGGTTTCCGGTCGTCTAACGACAAGTTATGATCCATCAAAGAAATGCCGGCAGCGTGACCTCTCGACATTGCCGGAGGCTATAACTCGGTGACCGTTGCTCGGCGAGGCAAAATATTTGCACAGCCGTCGTGAGGACCTATGACAACCCTATAGACCCAATCTTAGAGTTTACTGAGAGATGAGGGTGTAAAATCGACCCTCCGACGGGTCGATCTGTCCTGGAGCGCCCCAGCTGCACCACAGCTCAGCCTCAGGAAATTTGTCACATTTCATGACTCAAATCATTGACACAAGTTGGTTATTGGCTTCACCCATGTGACTGCAGGAGCTACAGAGGCCCCAGCATCATGAAAACAGCCCAGGTGTTAAAGGGAGGTGTTAAAGGGAATAGTACCCCTTTAACATTAGTTTTTAACTGAGATAGCCAGATTGTCGGGAGTACTGAGAAATCTCCAAATCTGAATTTTTTCCTTCCAAAACGACCTAGTTGCTGCGTTCCAACGTAAAAACCGTTGGGTATATTTGGTCATATCTTAAAGGGACAAAGGTTAAAGGTCTTGTGACGTTTCGCATACGTCATTAGTATTCCTACCGCACTTTGTTTTCGCCAGGGTAATAGAGCAACGTTTTCGCTATTTGGACCGGCCGCCACCGAAACGCATCAGTGTTCATGAGCTAGAAATATTTTTCGCCATAACTTTGTCAATTTTCATTGGATTTCCAATTAAAAATAATGCCGACACTCGTCTTGAAAAGGCACACCTTTTGAAGGGTGCCTCGTACCGGTAGCTGCAATATTCTCCGCAATAGCAGCACATGCACCTGTAACTGCGATACATTTGGGATACATTCTGCTTGTGGTTACAGTTTTAATTAACTACCTCTGTCAATTGTGAACCGATTTCCAATAGAAAATTACCAATATATGCTTAGTGAAGACGCATTTGTTGATTGGTGGCTGGTCGGTGTTCACGCAATATATTGATTCAATTTTGACAAAGTTTGTATATTGTTTTCATTGAGTTGTCGCTTAGCTCGAAATATTATTGGCTATAACTTTGTCAATTTCATTGGATTTCCAATTAAAATAATATCAACACTCGTCTTGAAAAGGCAGACCTTTTGATGGGTGGCTAGTACCTTCATAGTAGTACTGTAGCTGCAATATTTATTTACATCCACCACACACCGATGAACACATACACATTTGTGGGTAGGTATATCACATTTATTTATGCACATGAACATTATGGGTATGTGTTCACGCAATGCCACTCCAACTCGACTCGTACAAGGCCATAGTGTAAACATTCACACATTTTCAATCGCGACCAATATACTCGAGAGTTGCGACCCAGCGAATGAGGTTGGTAGTGATGCTTACATATTCTGATTCAAGGATACGACTTTTGCCGGTATGACGTCACAACTAGTTTTGGTGACGCAAGATTATTGTGACGTCATATGTATTAATATCAATATTTTCCCAATTATGACAAGTTGGTACTTTTTTCGCAAAAATGAAACCGTAGTCAGGGCACTCTTTTCCATCATTCCACGTACTTTTCCCAAGGTGTACTATTCCCTTTAAGACGATTTGCCAATACAATAACGCAATATCAATACCATTTGTTTTGTATGGCCATTTTGCTTATACGAAGAAATAGGTGAAATTTCCGGTTACTAAGAACGTCGACCTGAAACTATGCGGAGACGATGCCCTGCGGTAACAACATTATGCGCACCATGAAATGCTAGACAAAGTTTCACACAGATCACACTTCACGTAGAAGAGGAAATGCATGGCGGATATTGTCAGTGACGGACAAGTGCCAGTCATATCTGCATATAAAAGTTCCTGACGAGACCAAAAGCATGCCGTAATGATCCTGCCGCGGCACTCTGAGCCGGTTAGATCCTGCCGCGGCACTGTGAGCCTCTGAGCTGGTTAGATCCTGCCGCGGCACTGTGAGCCGGTTAGATCCTGCCGCGGCACTCTGAGCCGGTTAGATCCTGTCGCGGCACTGTGAGCCTCTGAGCTGGTTAGATCCTGCCGCGGCACTGTGAGCCGGTTAGATCCTGCCGCGGCACTGTGAGCCGGTTAGATCCTGCCGCGGCACTCTGAGCTGGTTAGATCCCGCCGCGGCACTCTGAGCTGGTTAGATCCTGCCGCGGCACTCTGAGCCTCTGAGCCGGTTAGATCCTGCCGCGGCACTGTGAGCCGGTTAGATCCTGCCGCGGCACTCTGAGCCGGTTAGATCCTGTCGCGGCACTGTGAGCCTCTGAGCTGGTTAGATCCTGCCGCGGCACTGTGAGCCTCTGAGCCGGTTAGATCCTGCCGCGGCACTGTGAGCTGGTTAGATCCTGCCGCGGCACTGAGCCGGTTAGATCCTGCCGCGGCACTCTGAGCCCGTTAGATCCTGCCGCGGCACTGTGAGCCTCTGAGCCGGTTAGATCCTGCCGCGGCACTCTGAGCCGGTTAGATCCTGCCGCGGCACTCTGAGCCGGTTAGATCCTGCCGCGGCACTCTGAGCCGGTTAGATCCTGCCGCGGCACTGTGAGCCTCTGAGCCGGTTAGATCCTGCCGCGGCACTGTGAGCCGGTTAGATCCTGCCGCGGCACTGTGAGCTGGTTAGATCCTGCCGCGGCACTCTGAGCTGGTTAGATCCTGCCGCGGCACTCTGAGCTGGTTAGATCCTGCCGCGGCACTGTGAGCTGGTTAGATCCTGTCGCGGCACTGTGAGCCGGTTAGATCCTGCCGCGGCACTGTGAGCCGGTTAGATCCTGTCGCGGCACTGTGAGCCGGTTAGATCCTGCCGCGGCACTGTGAGCTGGTTAGATCCTGTCGCGGCACTGTGAGCTGGTTAGATCCTGCCGCGGCACTCTGAGCTGGTTAGATCCTGTCGCGGCACTGTGAGCCGGTTAGATCCTGCCGCGGCACTGTGAGCCGGTTAGATCCTGCCGCGGCGCTCTGAGCTGGTTAGATCCTGCCGCGGCACTCTGAGCCTCTGAGCCGGTTAGATCCTGCCGCGGCACTGTGAGCCGGTTAGATCCTGCCGCGGCACTGTGAGCCGGTTAGATCCTGCCGCGGCACTGTGAGCCTCTGAGCCGGTTAGATCCTGCCGCGGCACTCTGAGCTGGTTAGATCCTGCCGCGGCACTGTGAGCCGGTTAGATCCTGCCGCTGCACTGTGAGCCGGTTAGATCCTGCCGCTGCACTGTGAGCCGGTTAGATCCTGCCGCGGCACTGTGAGCCTCTGAGCCGGTTAGATCCTGCCGCGGCACTCTGAGCCGGTTAGATCCTGCCGCGGCACTGTGAGCCGGTTAGATCCTGTCGCGGCACTGTGAGCCTCTGAGCTGGTTAGATCCTGCCGCGGCACTGTGAGCCGGTTAGATCCTGCTGCGGCACTCTGAGCTAGTTAGATCGGTCCAGCATCTCCTGGTCGGAGCCCGGCAGTACCGGTCGGCCCGGCGTTTGCTATGCAGGGTCGTGTTGCTGGCTGGTGGGCCCCGCAGCAACCCGGCCGCCGCTTATTTCAGCGATATTGACACTGGACACGGGCCAGCGCCGACCATCGCTGCCGACTGACATTCTGATGCAACCGGCAAACGGAGGCGGTCTTCAATGTCGATGCTGGCGACACACGAGAATAGCAGACGTCAGCGATCAGACCGATGCATTAGCTATGTGGGCTTGAATTATAGTTAACACATAGTTGGCGGAGCAACTAGCTCATTGCTCGCGTGTATTTCTTTTGAAGTGTTTGTATTGTCATCCATGTAGCTGCCTTACCGCAAAACCTAACTGTCAAATCATTGCTGTACTCGCGTGGAGGTGTATACAAATACCGAAACGTTACATCTGAAGGAAGACGTACTATCTGACTGGAAATATGAATATCTTTATCAACACATTCGAGATGAATCTTTCATTTGTGAAATTTCGATAGCTCTGTTAGCGACGAGGGTCCTCGGACGTTTCCAATGCACTTCCATTCTTTCCAATTCCAAAGCCGTCTGTATGATGTTCGCGTGCCATCAATTCCGTTGTTTCTGAATCTCTGTCGCGGGCAGAGTTCGCCACGGGCCGGGCTGGCCCTATGGGCCACGGGCCGGGCCTCAACTTTAAGGAAATCACCTGGCTCTGGACAGGCCTGGGCTGATAATTTTGAAGTAATGCGCGCAAGCTCAGGTCAGCTTAAAAATATGTTAACCAGCAGTTCACTTACACAGCAACACACTGTTGCTGTAGCTGTGGCTTCTGTTTTTTTGGTTAGCATAGTTGGTTCATTGTTTCACATTTATAGTATACAAGTAAATATGCTAGGATAATTATTGCAAATTTTGTGAAAATAATGGTATGCTTAATCTGAACGGGCCGGACCGGGCCTGGGCCTCAATATTATGAATTTGACCGGGCCTGGTCCGGGCCTGGGCTTGGTGTTCATGGGCCTGGGCCGGGCTGGGGGTTGGTGGGCCGGTGGCGAACACTGGTCGCGGGTGTTGATCACCTATGTCTCACTGTGTGTGTGTGTGTCTGTGTGTTACAGATCGCGATGGCCAGTCTGACGGCGGTATCGGTGCTGCGCCGTTGCGGCCGGCTGGCGGGCGGCGCGGCCCGACTCAGCACCTCGGCACGCGCGCTCGGCGGGGACGGACTGCCGGCCATCATCGAGCGACACGGCAAGCGCGAGGTCATCGGCTACGGCTACAACGGCCAGCCCAACTACATGGACCGCGTCGACTACCCAATCCCGGCCATCCGCTTCAAGGAGGAGACGCCCCAGATCAAGGTACGTTGCGGTGCGGTGCGGTGCGGTGCGGTGCGGTGCGGTGCGGTGCGGTGCGGTGCGGTGCGGTGCGGTGCGGTGCGGTGCAGTGCAGTGCAGTGCAGTGCAGTGCAGTACAGTGCAGTGCAGTGCAGTGCAGTGCGGTGCGGTGCGGTGCGGTGCGGTGCGGTGCGGTGCGGTGCGGTGCGGTGCGGCCCAGGGGCAGTGCGGGTTACAGTGATAAAGACTGCGCTTAAACCATTTACGTTGCACTTTTGTGTGTAAAAGTTAATATGTCCATCAAATGTGCCAAAGGAAATATGCAATGAGTTCGGCTAACGAACAGAATCCGTATGCACTCGCACCGTCACGTATACCGAGTCCCAGACTGGAGCCGAACAGGGCTTCTCAGTCTAAATAGATGGCGCCTCCGTACGCCACCGAGCCTCGCCATAGGTGGCGCTGTCGTACCAAGATGACCCGGTCTGCCTAGACGCGAGGATTGGCCGCAGGCCGTCGGTCGACATCAAATGTGGTTTTCTAGACTGTCCTTACGCTTCCGTTCTCAGGCGCTGCGTGAGAAGGAGAAGGGCGACTGGAAGAACCTGACGAAGGAGGAGGTCCAGGAGTTGTACCGCTTCACCTTCTGCCAGACGTTCGCCGAGGTGCAGGCGCCGACCGGCGAGTGGAAGATGGTGCTGGGCGGCACGCTCGCCACCTGCGCCCTCGCCATCTGGGTCTACATGTGGATGAAGGTGTATGGTGAGTAACAATACACCCATCGTTCTTACGCTTTTTCCGATGTATTCCCGCCATATCTGAATGTATATTTGGATGAAGGTGTATGGTGGGTTGAAACCATTGCATTTTCTTCCGATATCTGTGTGAATCTGTTGGTGAATGTGTGCGGTGATCCGGACCAATGGCAACTGACGACACGGAAGTCAAATATGCTTAAACAAGTTAGTTTTGTCAAGTTAGTAGCGGTTTGCTCCTCAGAAAACTTGCTGTGGGAGAGTTGTCAGAGTTGGAGTTATTGTGAAGGACTTTGTTGTGCATCAGTTAACATGGAAGTCATTGACTTCTTGTCCACACCCCATGGGCGAGTAAGCAAATGACTAATACATCATGAATATCCTAGCACGTTTGTCTCCTAGACTTGACTTGCCCTCATTGCGTATACAGTGAAAGGTGTTCGTTGTTCGTGCCAAAATCTGACAGGAGTATTATGGACGTGACTAACCTTGCATTGCATTGCACTTACAATGCATCTCAATTGCCGTGCAGTCCACTTGTTCGGTCAATAGACATTCCTTTGATTATTTGTTTACGGTCGCTATTGGTCGCTTGGAAAGGATTTGGATGCATGCCTGCTTACTGATTTTGTTTTTTTTTCCACTCCATGATGCATATTCACTTGATTATGCATGTTCGTAGCCGTGCATGCCTATTGTCTGATTTCACTGGCATGAAATAGTAAATAAAATTAAACGATCACAGCCTACTCCTGTGTTGTATTGCCTCGGTGGTGGTGCTGTTTTTATTTTGCCATAATTTTATTACTGATCCTATCCTAATGTAGCAGACTCTTCTTACATTTCATGATTTGCAGCTGTGGTGTCCGGTCTACACTCAGACTTTTCTTGGACACATCAGTCGTCTCCATTCTTACTTTGTTTGTTCTTTGTTCTTTTTGCTTCAGTCGTTTGGATACATCCGCTTTTCTTTTTCATTCATGTTGTATTCGGGACAACACCCTGAATGTGACAAGTACTTTCACGCTTCATTATTCGTAAAGATCCCGACTATTTTCCAGCATTGTACAGTTCACATCGGTAGCGTTCACTTAAAAGAAATAGTTCACTTTGGGAAATTTTTCCAAACACGATTTGATTATATTTTTTAATACAATATATCTTTTTTATATTGTCAAAAAAGGCCATACATCGCGCCGATTCAGGACAGAAGGTCGAAAATTATTAATTTTATCAAAACTATATACATACTATCGAGTCAGAGTCCTCACGTCACAAGAATGAAAAAAGAAGTATCAGCCAATCAGATTCGAAACTAGTCGCGTAAGGATAGACTCGCATTAGAGTTGCCAACCGGCAGCCGGCGGTTCGCTTGCTAGCACAGTATGCAAGCTGATTGGTTGATTGCTGTGGATTTGGTTGATTGATTGGTTGATTTGTTGATTGCTGCCTCTGCCCAGGCGTAAGCCCGCATTCTTTCGTAAGCACCGCATTCCTTCGCCAACAAATCAAATATATTCGGCTGGAGAGTCTTTTCAGTCGCGACAACTTGCAGATAGGGGTTTCCCGGCACGGGCTACAAAACAGCTATCTCAGTTCAAAATCCTATGTTGAAGGTGAACTATTTCCTTTAATTTGCATTATAATTTGAATTTAGCGCATTTTTAAATGAGTGGACATTGTCGGGTGTTGGCGTGAAATGTACCTTTGTCCACCATTACTGTGTTGTCGGCCGGCACTGGTTTTGATTCTGGAGCAACGAGCGACGTTTGACTGGATGAGATCTGGTGAGCGTAATGCATGCCCAAATAAATGTCGGTCATGCTGGCGAGATATGCCACGAATGCATCTTGGAAAACGAAACCGTTACAATGATTTGCTAAATATGTCCAAAACAAAATATGTCAGCTCGTAAACGGATGCAGCGTTTATGTTTGGCGAAATCGGAAAACAAGTGTGGATTTGTCGTTATCAAACTTGCAGTTGGCTGGTACGTATGCCACTGCGTTCAAAGGATTGTAAGGTCTGTTGGATTGCCAAGTTGGTAATTTTGCTATTAATGAATGAATGGGAGGCTTAAAATACTTATGTCGTACACCTGGCTACCAAGGGAGGCATGTAGTAGCTATTTTGACCATCCTATACCTGAATGTCTGACCACGCAGTCACAGCGACTTTCACAACATCAATGCAATTTTCTGGCCTAAATTTTCCTGGACATCATTAAATCCGAACGCAACCTTGCATTTGCTCGTTACCGATCATATAACTTAACCCTTTCCTAGATAAACTATATCTTTTGATAATCCTGGCTGCTCTTTGTTAAGCACCCTATCCTAGTAGACTATTGCAACTAGTTGCTCCATTGTGACCCCAATCCTGTATTGTAATCATGACACCGTAACCCAGTTCCTAGAGACCTTGATATGTCAATTCAGTCATACTGTCTATTTCCCCTGTCTTGACATCAACTGTCCTGCCTGTATCCATCCCCGTAGTGATCTGAGTCTTCAATGTACATATTGCCGTTTCAAGTCTCTGTGAAATGTACAATTTATTTCGTGTATATCGGCGACGCCCCTCCGCTCTTTCGCAGTGTACGACAAGATGCCGGAGACCCTCACCGACCCGGAGAAGGTGGAGGCGCAGGTGCAGCGCATGCTCGATCTGCGCATCAACCCCGTGGAGGGCATCAGCTCCAACTGGGACTACGAGAAGGGCCAGTGGAAGAACTAGACGGCCGGCCTGACGACTGTAGCGACGGAGGCGCCTCCGGACGCACGGCTGTGATCATGAGGAGTGTGGGCGGAGAGGCGGCGTCCGGAGTCGGAGGATTGAACGTAGTAGTTAGCAAGGAGCCTGCGTGGTCTAAGACCTTCGTGACCTGTACTTGATAATACTTATCCGCTTTTGATCGTTCAGACAGGGTGTTGGCTGTGGATCGCTTGGAAGGAGCGTGTGGGCTGTGAAGTGTGAATCGCTGAGGGAAACGGATGGGGCAAGAAAGCGCCCGTTATTTTGTTAGTGAAAAGCTTATAGAAAAATAAATGTGGTCCAAGATCATCCGGTGTTTGTGTCGTTACTTGGGTGATGTGTCATTGAACCGTCGCGAGCACACAAACACACCACCACCACTTGGGAGGAGTTGCTCGGGCTCGGCATGTCGCATCCGCCGCCGCCGCTGAGTTGCTCAGTCCTCCGGGCATGCATCGTCCGAAGGGTTGCTCGGTAAACCACAGCGCTGTTCCCGCCGCCGTGAACGCCTTAGAACCTAGTGGCTCGCTGAAACGGAATACAGACGAGCGGAACGGAATACAGACGAGCGGAACGGAATACAGACGAGCGGAACGGAATACAGACTTGCGGAACGGAATACAGACGAGCGTAACGGAATACAGACTAGCGGAACGGAATACAGACGAGCTGAACGGAATACAGACGAGCTGAACGGATGGTCCTGGGTCATCTCGTGATTCATCGGATTCGTGACTGGTCATTGCGCTTTGCAGGCTCGCTCCTGAGCCTAGGTAAGGCATGGCGAGCAATGGTTCGTCCGTATTTATTTAGCACGGAACCAAATGCGTTGCTACCAGCTCGGATGGTTATACGGAGAGGTCAATAGTAATACGTTCGACATCGTCTTCCCATATTTCAATTTTATTGAAGTAAGTCGTGTGGTTTTGCGTGTGGTTTTATCTGTGTGACTTCACCCATAAATGGCACCCCGTCGGCGATGATGTTAAATAAATAAATAAAAGTCGCAGAGTTGAAGTCAAATTTGCAAATGTTAGGGCATTTCCTCCGAATCGGTGCACAATGATCACCATTTATCACTGCAGCCTCTGAAGTGGCGGCCCTGTGACATGTATGAGTGTTGGAGAGCATGGCGCATGCGCCACCTGTTCGACATGTGTGCGTTGTCCCGCGGATCCAGTGGTCAACGGTCAGTGGGGGACTCCCCGTCCTGAATGGTGACGCATATCGCGTGCCATCGGCCGGCGCTAGTGCTCCTGGGGGGCCGCACGCGATCGCATCCACTGTGGACTCTAATGAAGGTGTTCAAGCTGGTTTGCGTACTATCGACCGACGGTAAGTAAATGGGTCGGCTCCGGAGTAGTGCGTCTTTACCGCCGGCTGGTGGTCGAGAGCCGCCTCTTGCAAACTAAGACTGTCCAACGGGGTGAGATAAGGTGAAGGACTTTCAGGGGCATATAGGAGACTGCTATTATTTGCCAATTCCAGTGTGATTTTGATCTGAGGCCAATTTCACAAAGAAGTTAGTAATTACACATGTTTGCGATTACAAATGCAAGAAAATATTGCAAACCTCACTAAAAGACATTTCACAAACATCCACCACCTCTGAATTACCGATTGTAAAGAAAATTGTAAACACAAATGTTAGTACAGCAGAAACCTTCAAATCAAGAACGTTTGTTTTAAACTTGTTACTAATAACATATATTTTTATTGTTAATAAATTGAATTAACAAATATTTACATTGTGGCTTATTTTTGTATTCAAAATAAAATTAGTTATAGGGAGAATTATCTGTTAATTAACATTTCATCGGAATGCAAACTCTGATCGTAAAAATACATCTTGGTAAGCAATTAGAGTAAACAGAATTTGGCCATTCACCGGGTGACTGAACATAACAACTCTCAAAAGAAAGATCGTCGAATTTCTCGACCATTTTTTCACCTAACCTAGCCGATTTCCTACGTCGTAAAGGGTGAATGTTCACTGTACATTGCACAAGACATCGTTGACCGCTGCAATTCTATCGCCATGCGGTTTCCCCGCGCGGAGTCGCCACTCACATAGCGCAATCGGTAAGGTGCACTGTAACTGGACTTCAAAGCTGGGGATCCCTGTTCGAATCTCTCGGGAAATAACTATTTTTGTAGTTATACCTATGTATAACTAAACCATTACTCTAACAACCTCGGCAACGTAACAACCTTACCAAGAAAATAACCTGAACAGTCGAACAACGTCAACTATCGATGGAGTTTCTGAAATTCAGAACCCCTGACCCACTGGAATTACAAGTTTGTAATTGCAGACATTTCCTCACTTCCGTCAACCTTTGAGAAATTGAACATGTGCAATTGCAAACATTTTTACAAACAATATCTTTGTAAACTAGTTTGTAAATAGTAAATTGAGATTTGCTGCCCTGGGGTTTTGTGAAATCCAAACTACAAACATGTGTAAAAATTATTTGTAATAAATAATTGTTTTGTAACTACAAACTTCTTTGCTTTGTGAAATTGGCCTCTGGAGTTGATAATGTTTACACAAATTGAAAATCTAAGAGAGCATCTGGTTCATCTGGCCAAAAGACACCACTGTTGTCCAAAAGCGTGAACTAACAAAGAAACTGGATGCCTGGAGACACACTAAAATAATAGAGCGCCAATATTTATTCCACGATATGTTTCAAACACACCGTCCAGAAATAAAAATGGTTCTAAGAAACCATGCAACAATTAACCCAAAACTTATCAGCAATATCTAACAATGTTCACAATTCAGCCCTCAATGACTTAAAATGGAAACACGAAGCTTACATTCCCGATCGATATCGGTTCAAACACCTTGGTAGGCGTATCGCAGTCATACACGGCATGCCTCCAGGGCTCGTTGATGCGGACCGACTGCCAGAAGTCTACCCGGTCCTCGAAAAGCCGTCGGCCCAGCGCCGGCTCCGAGTTGAGGCGCATGTGCGCTTGGGAGGGCTCCGCGAAGATTGGCCAGTCCGGTGTGGGCAGCACGTTCGAGCTGGGGCGGCCCGTGCGCGCGAAGCTAGTCCACAGGCTGACAATGAAGCGGATCATGGTGTAGGCGGGGGTGCCGAGCGGCTCGAGCGGCCGCCCCTCCCTGTTGAACATGTACGCCAGCTCGTCGCCGTGTTTGACGCCGAGCTCGGGCAACACCTCCGGGTCGTAGTGCAGGCGTCCCGGCCCTGTGTGATCCAGCACGAACTTGTAGACTGGCGCATAGGTTGAGGCAAGCCGAATCTCCTCCGATGTCCCGGTGACAAAAATTCGGTCGGTCAGAAGGCGTACAAATGGTAGAGGGTTGGCGGGGCTGGCAAATCCCAGCCTGCCGATGAGGAAACGGTAAATTTTGTTGGTCTCTTGTAGCGGATCGGCATCGCAATCTGCGATACTGGTCTGAGACTGCGTCGTCAGGTCCGCCAACTTGCTCCATAAAGGTATGTTCCCTGCATACAATCCGCCGAGGAATTCCTCGTCGGCAGGCAGATTCGAAAGGAACGCGATGCCGTCCTCTTGCATCAGGCCAGACATCCACGGAACCAGATTGAACTCGCCAGTTTCTAGGAGAATTCGCGGGTCGTATAACAAAAACGGGTGCGTGGCCTCGTCATCAACGCGCGGTAAAAACCGCCCGTCGGTGTGGATCTCGGTTAGACGTACCTTCCTGCTGGCATTCATCAGAGCGCGTGTCGACGCGGCTCGAGCGCACTCCACGATGGCCGCGTTGTCGTCGTCGCTGCAGCCCAGCTGCGCCGCGAACCGGACCGCCAGTCCTTTGCGTCTGCCGCTGGCGGCGAAGTTGGAGAGGGCCGATCCCGACTGGCTGATGGCGTGGTGGAAAAGGTCCTTGGTCAGCGGACTTAGCACTAGGAGCGATACACTCGCCCCTCCGGCTGAGTTTCCGAAGACGGTGACCGAGTGCGGGTCTCCGCCGAACGCGGCGATGTTGTCCTGCACCCAGTGCAGCAGCAGCACCTGGTCTCGCAGACCGTAGTTGCCCGGCGCGTTGGCGTCGTGGGTCGTGAAGAAGCCGAGCGGGCCTAGGCGGTAGTTGAACGTCACCAGCACGACGTACTCGTCCATGAAGTAGCGCGGTCCATAGTTCTCCGAGTCGCTGTGGCCGGTGACGAATCCTCCGCCGTGGATGAACACCATCACCGGCAGGCCGTCGGCTGCCAGCGAGGCGGGCCCCGGCAGCAGCCGCGTGTAGACGTTGGCAAACAGACAGTCCTCCGCGCCCAGCAGCACATCGTTGACCCACTGGAGGCACTTGCTGCCGTGCTGGGACGCGTCCCTCACGCCCTGCCAGCCGGGGTGCCGCTCGGGAGGGCGGAAGCGGGTCGGCGGATAGGCGTACGGGATGCCCTTGAAGCTGTAGAAGAGATAGCCGCCGGCGCTGCGTCCGGTCACGCCGCGCAGGTGGCCCTCTCTGGTGTGCGCCAATGTAGAAATAATATTGATTGGCCAGCCGAACCGGGCCGTTCTGGAGGTAGTCGGGTACGCTCCTGTGCCGGGCTGTGAGACCAAGCCGCGGCAGATGGCCCCGGACAGCACCGCCGCCGCCGTCAACACGGTGAGGAGCAGGCCTCGCATGGCTGGCCCGCTGCGTGCAGCTGGTCGGAGTCTGGCAGAGTTCTGCGCCGTGGGAGGGTCCGGTCTGAGCTCACCTGGCCTCACCACTGCTTTGTTTGACCTCCCTACGCTCCCGCACCCGTTCACCGCAGGGGACTGGTGGCGACTGAGTCTCAGGACTGGCCACAGGTGCAGGGGCGATGCACCCTGCGCCGGCCCGGTGTGTTGTCATGCGGCGATACACCCGTGCTCGTCAGCCATCATCAGACAGCCGGTCATCGTTAAAACGTGTGACTAGTTTTTGTGCGTTTGGTCCATTTGTGTGTGATGTAGCGAAATTAATCAGTACGGACGATGCGGCTCATTCCCGTTCAGAGACGCAGTCGGCTAAAAAGTGGTGTGGGTGTGCCGTAGGGTGCGTTTGGTTGGTTGTCAATCGTTAGCACTACTGGCTGATCCAGAATGTCGAGAGAGAAAAAATGACAATGACCGAATCCCAGAATGTCTGACAAAATATAAAAAACTCGACAGATTTTGCCTCCTTGTATTTTGTGCAATGGGAACATGTTTAAAACAAATTTTCCTAAGTATGAACTTTTGCCATCTGCCAACGAAAACCATGGACTGCGCCAGGGTAATAGAACAACGGGTAGAACAGTAAGGAATGTAACGCCCAAATTAAGTAGACAAAATGCAATTTGTATCGTAATTGTTTTGTCTATTATAAATTATAGGTATTGTTTGCTATCAATAACTTGTATTTCCATAGATTATATCTTTATTTATTGAATTAAACTCCAGCAAATATACGAAGTAGTACTCGAAGTAGTGTATATTTCAGTACATGTAGCATTTGGAAGGTCATATTAAATTCTACTACGAAGTAGTAGTCAAAGTAGTGTATATTGCAGTACCTGTAGTAGCATTTGGAAGCGGCCAGCGGTCGTTCCGACATTTTGTAACCCCCAAGTCCATTTAACCCTTGTACACCCGGAATATCGAAAAATGATCAATATAAACGTTGTAGCTAAGGCTTGTAGCTATCTGTTCCAGAAGTCGGATTTAAAATATGTACCATAGATTCATAGGTGGGCACCGTTACCTAAAAATGTAACTTCGATACTCGTTACTCCGTTACTCCAAAAAAAGTAACTCGTTACTCGATACTCCGTTACATCGTCACAAAATGTAACGAAAGTTACAGATACTCCGTTACTCAGTTACTTTTGTAAAGGGAAGTGATATCAATTCCAATTAAATGAAGATAGAGAAGTGAAGCCGGTACCAATGTGTTTGTCTCGTCGAGACACGTCTCCCGATATGCAGCATGACCATCTTGGATCACCACTTGACCTTGACCTGAGGTCAAATTTCTAAATTGATCTTAACTGGTCAACATGCATATATTTCGAAGCGCCTTGGCAAGACAAACAAATAACCTTTTTGACCTTCGATCACCTCTGGATCGTAAACTATTGACCTGAGCTAAAAATTTGAGGACACTGGCGATTGCATATTGCAAGAGCTTTCGATTTTTTTTCTCATTTGTTCCTAGCTATCATAGTTCTCGAGATATTTGGGGGTTTCTGGAGCAAAGTGCTAAAATTGTTTATTTTTTGCATATTTGACCCAATTTCTCGAAGACATGAAAATTTCGCAAAACAGAGTTCCCTACAGAACCTTCCTACTCTACAAATTATGTTATTAGGGGGGCGGAATCTCCCCCCCCCCCCCCTCCAGTGCGTGTAATTCTCAGAGGCTCGCTTCTCGTTACTCGAAGCTCGCCTTTTTAAGCTTTATCAGCTGACGAACATTGTCAACTTTCGCGGCATCGGGATCGGGAGACAGCTACCTTTATCGCAGTCATTGCGCTTTGCGCCGCATTACCCCGCGCCCGACTGGGGGGGGGGGGGTTGACCCCTCCCCCCCCCCCCCCCCCCCCCCCCCCTGCGTTTTTTTTTCTCTCCAGATTACGAAAACATGGCAGCGCGTAGCGCCGCCAAATTTTACGTACGTTACCATTGATCTTTTCACACCTTTTCATTAAGTGTGAGATTCGTGTCAGGTCAGGTTAGGTCAAGTGACCCCACTTCCAAAAAAATTTGCGGTCATGCCATGACCACAGTTTTGCAGGGATCGATATGAAACTTTTAGGACTGCATGAGGCCATCAGTGTCTTCAAAACGTGTATCCCGGAATTTTATATCGGTGACCTAAGGTCAGGTCAATTTCGTGACCTCCCCATTCATTGGAAAAATATTCAAAGGCTTCCTATTTCGAGGATAGACATGATATCAGTCCAAGTCCTTCGGGATAATGTTATAATAGGACATTCTTGATGATCCCAGTGTAAATTTTGTTCAGTGGCTACTATGGGATCATTTGAGGTCATCCGAGGTCACCATCACGTTTGTGTCAATAACTCGACATAATGCAGATAGAGAAGTGAAACCGGTACCTATGTGTTTGTCTCGTCGAGACACGTCTCCCAATATGCAACATGACCTACTTACGTCACCACTTGACCTTGAACTGAGGTCAAATTTTGAAGTTGTCGTAACAAGGTCACTGTATATCATTCAAAGCGCCTTGATGAGACAAACACGATGGCGTGCATTGTATTGCGTTATATTGATTAAGTGCAAAGTAATTAGCGAAAAATAATTTTGCCAAAAATCAATATTTCTGAATTGTATGACCTCTGGAGCCTAAACTATTAACCTGAGGTCAAAGTTGAACCTTATCAACGATTGAAAATGTCAATGGCTGTCGTTTGATTTTCTCCATTTGTTTCTAGCTAGCATAGTTCTCGAGATAGTTGGGATTTTTTTTGGGAGCAAAGTCCTAAAACTGGACAATTTGACTTTTGATGACCTCTGGTGACCTCAATTTCGACCTGAGCGAAAGAAAATCTGAAATAGTTAAATGATTTTTGACGAGCTTTCGAACGTTGTTATTGGTTTTGGTCTATATGCCATAGGAGCCGAGTTAGACGGGGAGGGGGGTTTCAACCCCGTCGGGCGTGGCAAATCCAGAGGCCCAGAGGGGCGCGGTGTTAAGCAACAACCCAAGAGGTACGATATTTGGCAGCCTTTTACGCCATATGACATTCTATTTGTTGTACGTGTGTAAGGCAATAAGGCATTGATTGTGCTGGTGCGAATAAACCCGGGCGTGAAGAGAAACAAGTATAGGAAAAAGTAACGAAGTAACGGACCTCAAAAGTAACTTCCGTTACTCGATCGGTTACTGTAAAACGAATGTAACGAGTCCGTTACTTCGTTACTCAAAAAAGTAACTTCGTTAGTAACGGAGTAACGGAGTAACGGGCCGGTGCCCACCTATGCATAGGTTACGAGCCAACCTCGTTTGAAAATCATCGATTTAACATGAGAACCCTATGGTGTAGTAGTGTTAACGTCCAAACGCCCGAGTGCTGCCAGCTGTTACTGGTGGGGGTTGGACTGCGCAATCATTTGTATGTATGTATGTATGTATGTATGTATTGACAGTAAAAACACTCTCCGATGCATAAAACGGCTATTCTGAGTGTCGCGTCATGGTTAAAAGGTAGAGACATGTTAAAAACGACACTTAGCAACATGCATACTAGAAACTAAAATGCACTCCATGATCATACACACATTCACACAGCGACCGACATAAACATACACGACACCCATCATAAACCATGTAAAAGATCACCGAGCTGACGTTTAAAAGATGGTAAAGACGCCTCACGCAGGTCCGGCGGCAACGCGTTGTAGCGCTGCGCTACACTATAAAAAGCGTCTCTTGCCGGCTTCGGTTCTCACGCGCGGGAGGGCCAAATCAGCGTCCTGGCGTGTGCTTCTAGATCGAAACTCAGAGTTTGTCGAAAGCCGGGAAGCGAGAGCCTGTGGTTACCCGGTGGTGCGAATTTTGTGAAGAAGATTGAGGGATTGATGTTCGTACAACTGCCGGGCGGTGAGCCAGCCCAGTTCATCTCTGTGATTTTTGCAGAATCCATGAGCTGCACGAGTGAAGAGTTGATAATTTACGCGTTTTTCCCTATTTCACAGTATGCTTGCAGAATCCATTAGCTGATGTAAATGTATACCTGCATTAAAACGGTTGTGGTTTTAAACGTACCTATAACCTATCTACAAATAACAACTCGCTCCATCGCTCCATCGCTCCAGTAAACATTTATAAGATGACCGATCTCAAGAAGCATCTCCACTTGCTGACGTTGCTGACGTAAGACGTTGATGACTAAGTGTTCTCAGCCGACGTCGAATAAGTTCGCTGGCACCCCCTAGAGGGGCCCTGAGTGTGTGGTGATAAAGTGTTTACCTTCAAATACGTGCAGTGGTGGTGTTCGCAGCCAGTGTTGAAGCAAATATTATTGATCTAAGTTTGCTGTCACTTCGAAGTGTGCTATGATGATGAACGTAATGCGCAAGGGCGCCGCCACCTTCCGGAAGTTGGAGAGGACGGAGACATTCTGAAGTCGATTCTTTCCATGCAACGCCCATAGGCGTAATGTTAAAATCGGAAAATGTTGAGGGGGACACGCCCCCCCCCCCCCCCCTGTGGCGGAGCCCCTGATAATGCAGTGTGTTATGATAATGTTGAGGGGGACACGCCCCCCCCCCCCTGTGGCGGAGCCCCTGGTAATGCAGTGTGCTATGATGATGTTGAGGGGGACACGTCCCCCCCCCCCCTGTGGCGGAGCCCCTGGTAATGCAGTGTGCTATGATGATGTTGAGGGGGACACGTCCTCCCCCCCCCCCTGTGGCGGAGCCCCTGGTAATGCAGTGTGCTATGATGATGTTGAGGGGGACACGCCCCCCCCCCCTGTGGCGGAGCCCCTGGTAATGCAGTGTGTTATGATGATGTTGAGGGGGACACGTCTCCCCCCCCCCTGTGGCGGAGCCCCTGGTAATGCAGTGTGCTATGATGATGTTGAGGGGGACACCCCCCCCCCCCCCTGTGGCGGAGCCCCTGGTAATGCAGTGTGCTATGATGATGTTGAGGGGGACACGTCCCCCCCCCCTGTGGCGGAGCCCCTGGTAATGCAGTGTGCTATGATGATGTTGAGGGGGACACGTCCTCCCCCCCCCCTGTGGCGGAGCCCCTGGTAATGCAGTGTGTTATGATGATGTTGAGGGGGACACGTCCCCCCCCTGTGGCGGAGCCCCTGGTAATGCAGTGTGCTATGATGATGTTGAGGGGGACACGTCCCCCCCCCCTGTGGCGGAGCCCCTGGTAATGCAGTGTGTTATGATGATGTTGAGGGGGACACGTCCCCCCCCCTGTGGCGGAGCCTCTGGTAATCCAGTGTGTTATGATGATGTTGAGGGGGACACGCCCCCCCCCCCTGTGGCGGAGCCTCTGGTAATCCAGTGTGCTATGATGATGTTGAGGGGGACACGTCCTCCCCCCCCCCCCCCCTGTGGCGGAGCCCCTGGTAATGCAATGTGCTATGATGATGTTGAGGGGGACACGTCCTCCCCCCCCCCCCCCCTGTGGCGGAGCCCCTGGTAATGCAGTGTGTTATGATGATGTTGAGGGGGACACGCCCCCCCCCCCCCCCTGTGGCGGAGCCCCTGGTAATGCAGTGTGTTATGATGATGTTGAGGGGGACACGTCCCCCCCCCCTGTGGCGGAGCCTCTGGTAATGCAGTGTGTTATGATGATGTTGAGGGGGACACGTCCTCCCCCCCCCCCTGTGGCGGAGCCCCTGGTAATGCAGTGTGCTATGATGATGTTGAGGGGGACACGTCCCCCCCCCTCTGTGGCGGAGCCCCTGGTAATGCAGTGTGCTATGATGATGTTGAGGGGGACACGTCCTCCCCCCCCCCTGTGGCGGAGCCCCTGGTAATGCAGTGTGCTATGATGATGTTGAGGGGGACACGCCCCCCCCCTGTGGCGGAGCCACTGGTAATGCAGTGTGTTATGATGATGTTGAGGGGGACACGTCCCCCCCCCCCTGTGGCGGAGCCTCTGGTAATGCAGTGTGTTATGATGATGTTGAGGGGGACACGTCCTCCCCCCCCCCCCTGTGGCGGAGCCCCTGGTAATGCAGTGTGCTATGATGATGTTGAGGGGGACACGTCCTCCCCCCCCCCCCCTGTGGCGGAGCCCCTGGTAATGCAGTGTGCTATGATGATGTTGAGGGGGACACGTCCCCCCCCCCCCTGTGGCGGAGCCTCTGGTAATCCAGTGTGCTATGATGATGTTGAGGGGGACACGTCCTCCCCCCCCCCTGTGGCGGAGCCCCTGGTAATGCAGTGTGCTATGATGTTGAGGGGGACACGTCCTCCCCCCCCCCCCCCCCTGTGGCGGAGCCCCTGGTAATGCAGTGTGCTATGATGATGTTGAGGGGGACACGTCCCCCCCCCTGTGGCGGAGCCCCTGGTAATGCAGTGTGCTATGATGATGTTGAGGGGGACACGCCCCCCCCCTCCCTGTGGCGGAGCCTCTGGTAATCCAGTGTGCTATGATGATGTTGAGGGGGACACGTCCCCCCCCCTGTGGCGGAGCCCCTGGTAATGCAGTGTGCTATGATGATGTTGAGGGGGACACGTCCTCCCCCCCCCCTGTGGCGGAGCCCCTGGTAATGCAGTGTGCTATGATGATGTTGAGGGGGACACGTCCTCCCCCCCCCCCTGTGGCGGAGCCCCTGGTAATGCAGTGTGCTATGATGATGTTGAGGGGGACACGTCCTCCCCCCCCCTGTGGCGGAGCCCCTGGTAATGCAGTGTGCTATGATGATGTTGAGGGGGACACGTCCCCCCCCCCCTCTGTGGCGGAGCCCCTGGTAATGTAGTGTGCTATGATGATGTTGAGGGGGACACGTCCCCCCCCCTCTGTGGCGGAGCCCCTGGTAATGTAGTGTGCTATGATGATGTTGAGGGGGACACGTCCTCCCCCCCCCCCTGTGGCGGAGCCTCTGGTAATCCAGTGTGCTATGATGATGTTGAGGGGGACACGTCCTCCCCCCCCCCTGTGGCGGAGCCCCTGGTAATGTAGTGTGCTATGATCATGTTGAGGGGGACACGCCCCCCACCCCCCCCCCCCCCCCCCTGTGGCGGAGCCCCTGGTAATGCAGTGTGCTATGATGATGTTGAGGGGGACACGTCCCCCCCCCCTGTGGCGGAGCCCCTGGTAATGCAGCGTGCTATGATGATGTTGAGGGGGACACGTCCCCCCCCCCCTGTGGCGGAGCCCCTCGTAATGCAGTGTGCTATGATGATGTTGAGGGGGACACGTCCTCCCCCCCCCCCTGTGGCGGAGCCCCTGGTAATGCAGTGTGCTATGATAAGTGAAGTGTTCTCTTTCAATACATACACGGCTTTAAGACGCGCACGGCCGGGGGGTTGATTTCCGCCCCCCCCCCCCCATCCGGTTTTTCCTGAATAGCGAGGGGGACACGTCCCCCCCCCCCCCCCCTGTGGCGGAGTCTCTGGTAATCCAGTGTGCTATGATGATGTTGAGGGGGACACGTCCCCCCCCCCCCCTGTGGCGGAGCCCCTGGTAATGCAGTGTGCTATGATGATGTTGAGGGGGACACGTCCCCCCCCCCCCCTGTGGTGGAGCCCCTGGTAATGCAGTGTGCTATGATAAGTGAAGTGTTTTCTTTCAATACATACACGGCTTTAAGACGCGCACGGCCGGGGGGTTGATTTCCGCCCCCCCCCCATCCGGTTTTTCCTGAATAGCGAGGGGGACACGTCCCCCCCCCCCCTGTGGCGGAGCCTCTGGTAATGCAGTGTGCTATGATGATGTTGAGGGGGACACGCCCCCCCCCCCTGTGGCGGAGCCCCTGGTAATGCAGTGTGCTATGATGATGTTGAGGGGGACACGCCCCCCCCCCTGTGGCGGAGCCCCTGGTAATGCAGTGTGCTATGATGATGTTGAGGGGGACACGTCCTCCCCGTCCCCCTGTGGCGGAGCCCCTGGTAATGCAGTGTGCTATGATGATGTTGAGGGGGACACGTCCTCCCCGTCCCCCTGTGGCGGAGCCCCTGGTAATGCAGTGTGCTATGATGATGTTGAGGGGGACACGTCCTCCCCGTCCCCCTGTGGCGGAGCCCCTGGTAATGCACAGTGTGCTATGATGATGTTGAGGGGGACACGTCCTCCCCCCCCCCCTGTGGCGGAGCCCCTGGTAATGCAGTGTGCTATGATGATGTTGAGGGGGACACGTCCTCCCCGTCCCCCTGTGGCGGAGCCCCTGGTAATGCAGTGTGCTATGATGATGTTGAGGGGGACACGTCCTCCCCCCCCCCCTGTGGCGGAGCCCCTGGTAATGCACAGTGTGCTATGATGATGTTGAGGGGGACACGTCCTCCCCCCCTGTGGCGGAGCCCCTGGTAATGTAGTGTGCTATGATGATGTTGAGGGGGACACGTCCTCCCCCCCTGTGGCGGAGCCCCTGGTAATGCACAGTGTGCTATGATGATGTTGAGGGGGACACGTCCTCCCCGTCCCCCTGTGGCGGAGCCCCTGGTAATGCAGTGTGCTATGATGATGTTGAGGGGGACACGTCCTCCCCGTCCCCCTGTGGCGGAGCCCCTGGTAATGCAGTGTGCTATGATGATGTTGAGGGGGACACGTCCTCCCCGTCCCCCTGTGATGGAGCCCCTGGTAATGCACAGTGTGCTATGATGATGTTGAGGGGGACACGTCCTCCCCGTCCCCCTGTGGCGGAGCCCCTGGTAATGCACAGTGTGCTATGATGATGTTGAGGGGGACACGTCCTCCCCCCCTGTGGCGGAGCCCCTGGTAATGTAGTGTGCTATGATGATGTTGAGGGGGACACGTCCTCCCCCCCCCCCTGTGGCGGAGCCCCTGGTAATGTAGTGTGCTATGATGATGTTGAGGGGGACACGTCCTCCCCCCCCCCTGTGGCGGAGCCCCTGGTAATGCACAGTGTGCTATGATGATGTTGAGGGGGACACGTCCTCCCCGTCCCCCTGTGGCGGAGCCCCTGGTAATGCAGTGTGCTATGATGATGTTGAGGGGGACACGTCCTCCCCGTCCCCCTGTGGCGGAGCCCCTGGTAATGCACAGTGTGCTATGATGATGTTGAGGGGGACACGTCCTCCCCGTCCCCCTGTGGCGGAGCCCCTGGTAATGCACAGTGTGCTATGATGATGTTGAGGGGGACACGTCCTCCCCGTCCCCCTGTGGCGGAGCCCCTGGTAATGCACAGTGTGCTATGATGATGTTGAGGGGGACACGTCCTCCCCGTCCCCCTGTGGCGGAGCCCCTGGTAATGCACAGTGTGCTATGATGATGTTGAGGGGGACACGTCCTCCCCGTCCCCCTGTGGCGGAGCCCCTGGTAATGCACAGTGTGCTATGATGATGTTGAGGGGGACACGTCCTCCCCCCCCCCTGTGGTGGAGCCCCTGGTAATGCACAGTGTGCTATGATGATGTTGAGGGGGCCAAATTCGGCGGCGCGCAGCGCCGCCGAATTTGGCACAGCTGTTTGGGAACCAATTACCCACATATTTTAATAAAAATTACCCCGGGTCATCTCAGGTCAGGTCACCAGGACAGGTCACGTGACCCCACTTAAAAAAGTGCAGTCATACCACAGCCACAGTTGTTAGCCGATCAGTTTAAAACTTACAGGATTTCATAAGGCCATAGGTACCTACAATTCGTTTATATCGGATTTCTGATACCGGTGACCTTAGGTCGGGTCAATGTCGTGACCTCTCCATTATAAGTCGATGGGGAATATGCAAATGCTTCCTATTCCGAGGATACGCATGATAGCAGCCCAATTCCTTCTGGATCATGTTATCATAGGCCATTCATGATGACCCAAATTCAATTTTTGTTCAGTGACCCCTACAGGGTCAGCCGAGGTCATCCGAGGTCACCAACACTTGTTGTATACAACTCTCGACAGAATGAAGATAGAGAAGTGAAACCGGTACCAATGTGTTCGTCTCATCGAAACACGTCTCCCAATATGCAACTTGACCTACTTGACCTGGGGTAAATCCAGTGGAGTATTTACCAAATAGTTGTTGGGCCAAATAGCAAGCCGTCAGCGAAAACTTGTTGACTGACCGGGGGGGGGGGGAGGGGTAGAGCACGCAGTCAGCCACTGTGCGTCAAGCCGTTTGGGTGGGCATAGTTTCAGGACCTTTGGGGGGACATGACCCCTTTACCCCCCCCCCCCCCCCCCCTGGATCTGCCCCTAACGTTACCACGCTAGCTTAGACACCTTAGACAATGTTTAGACACTGTATAAGGTGTTACCTTAGACAGTGTTTTAGAAGTTGCTGTTCTCCGGACCCCAAACAGTATTGTGGTGGTAACGCTCGTGACGACCAACGACAAAAAAAAAGCTTAATCGATATCGATATCGACATCGGGCTTCCGGCGAATCGATACCGCAGCCACGCACCCGACGCCCAGTCTGCCGTCGTTGTGACGTCATATGTGCCATGTGACCTCTCGGCGAGAGAACGCCGCCAGCGCGCGGGAGGCGGCGCGCAGTCGGTGTGACGTCATATGCACCATGTAACCTATCGGCGAGAGGACGCCGCCAGCGCGCGGGAGGCGGCGCGCGCAGCAGAAGACGGCCGCCGATCAGCTGACTAGCCAAGGTCGGCGGGGTCACAGTCGCGTGCCTGACGGCCGCCACTGAGGTGCGTGTGAGTCGTGCTCGTCCCGTCTGAGCGGCCACGACATGTCGGCACGCCCGCCTTCAGGTAGGTCACGTGGCAGCACGCCGACGATCGGTGACCGGTCGTGGCGGCATCCCGAGCGGTGACCATGAGTGACCTTGCCGCGGGCGTCTGGAGGGCCTCACGGCGCAGACTCCGGCCGAGGGATACGGAGCGGCGTCGGTGGGGAGAGCGGGCCCGCCGTCGGCCGTCGCTGCTTGTTGACACAAACGCAGCGTTTCCTCCTGGGATCGATGCCGTCGCATCGTCCGCATGACTGAAGCCCTGCTGAGAGCGGTTTCTCAAAGTCTCCCTCATCCGCTCTGCTTTCCTGGCGGGGAGGGAAGCAGACGGGCTGCGATGCGACTGTCCAACGTGGCTCAAAACTGCATCGTTGTTGTGTATGGCGAGCATTGATCCCGGCTAGTCTTGTGATGCAGTTGTGGCCGGGTGAGGTGATTTGTTGCCAGAGGGTTGGTAGATGGGGCCTGGGAGGAGTTACGGCGCCATACCCCCGATGGACCCCGGCAGGCGGGGGTCGGCGGAACATTGATCCGTATCGGTCTCTGGCAGGACGGCCGGAACACGGATTCCGCTGCGGCGCTGTTCGGTCCCCCGGCACGGTGCCAGCCTTGACGACCGGCCCGTATCCGCCGCAGCCAGCGCCGCGGGCCAGCAGGGCAGCCGGTGGTCAGTGACCTTGGCAAACGAACCGTCTGGTCCAGGGTACTGGAACAAAGGGTAGTCTGGTCAGTCACGTCTCTCCCTCCGTTCGCTCTGCTGCGGCGACCTGCTGCATCCCGGCACTTCTTCCTGCAGACATCCAGTGATTATACGATCCAGCTCGTCCGGACATGGCGACATCCGCCCCGCCCCCGCCCCCCACCCCGGTCAGCCTGCATCGGGCGTCTCTGTCGGCGTATTCGCACTATCCGGGTCTGGTGGCACGTTCGCAGTATCGGGGTCAGCCTGGGTTCAGCGCGCTCTCTCGTCGGACGCTCGACGGCTGCTTTTTACGACAGCAACAGTGGCGGGCACAGCTGTTCGGCGTACGTCGCAGGCGGGAACCGACGCCACATGGCTCATCGATCGGTTATGAAACGGCAACCTGTTACTGCAGATTAGGTATGCAATGTAAACTTCCCATGTTACCGCACGGACGTACGGACGAGTCCATGCGGTGTAAAGCTGCGGTGTAAAGCTGCGGTGTAAAGCTGCGATGTCTCTGGTATACGCCGATCCGGCCAATTCTAGGAATATATGTATGCTGCACATGCTGCACATGCTTCGGTTTATTTTTGTATATATTTGACCTTTGCTGGCATGGGGCGGTGCGTGACTTTTGGAAGCCGCAGCATCTCTACTTGGAACACCAGTGAACTAACGGACTAACGGACTAAATGGACCGGCAGCTATGAGCAGTTGTGCTCGGTGCAGCGACCACTCGTTGCCTGTGCCCCCCCCCCCCCCCCCCGCGCGACCCGGCGGGCGACACAGGGCACAAAACCTCGCCGGCTCTGTGTATGCGCCGGCATGTGTAAACGGTGTCAGCCGTTCAGGCTTTTCGTAAACATGTGTGGGGATGCAAGCCAGGCGCGGCCGTCACCAGGCTGGTGCCAATTCTGCAGGTCACGCAGTCGGAGGATGTTAGTCTGCAGAGGGTCGCTCGCGGTTACAGGTAGTCAAGGGCGGATACAGGGGCGGCGGCGCCCCCCCCCCCCCCCCCCCCCCCCCCCTCCGCGTCATAGCCGCCCCCTCCGCGCCGAAGGCTAGGCGGCGCGGAAGAGCCTCGTAAGCAGACCAATTTCCGCGCCGAAGGCGCAGAAATAGGTCCCTCTGGCCAGTGACGGCGCCCCTCTGGCCAGTGATGGCGCCCCTCTGGCCAGTGATGCGCCCCTCTGACCAGTGATGGCGCCCCTCTGACCGGTGACGGCTCCCCTCTGGCCAGTGACGGCGCCCTCTGGCCAGTGACGGTACCCTCTGGCCAGTGACGGCGCCCCTCAGTGTCACTCATGGAAGACAAGAAGAACAATAGTTTCAGTGATGCTATTCCTTCAATTGAGGTAGAATGAGTCAGTGGCGGATCCAGAATGTTCTAAGGCAGGGGGCTTCAGGCCCGAGGGCGGCATATTTCCTCGGTGACAGTGGCGGCATGGTCCAGAGGGGCGCCAATCCAATATGTCAATTAAACGGGTCAAATATGCCTCTTCCTTAACCCGCGCGCCCGGGGGGGGGGGGGGAGGGGCCGAATCTGCCCCTCCCGATTTTCTCAATATCTTGAAAACTATGATAGATATTGACGTGATTACAGACTGGTTATTGATTCAACTTTTTTTTGGAACGATTCAATCATGATTCATTTTGGAATCTGAATGATTCAATCACCGTTTGATTCACGGATACAATTTTGAGAATTGACTTCCGATTCAAAGAATCAAAAGAAATATTCGAATCGATTCACGTTTGAATCAACATGTGATGAATGTATGTCAAATCATACAAATGGAAACATACATATATATATATATATATATATATATTATATATATATATATATATATATATATATATATATATATATATATATATATGATTAAAGCATTGTTACAGCAATACTATTTCAGTATAAATGAATGTAGCCACTGGGACTGCATATATTTGCGCAATTTACCAGTGTACTTAAACCGTTAAGAATAGTTAAATCTTTTGATTCAATCAGCCTCGATTTGATGCGGGTTTTGATTCAATCACGATTCATGAATCGAAAGATCTGGTGGTGAATCAATTATCTTTTGATTCAAGGAATTTTGATTGAACGATTCCAATCGATTCAATCAGTGTCGAATCAATAACCAGTCTGGACGTGAAACGTTCCGTATCTTATGTTGCATCCTTGTTACGTCTTCTCTCAACATGTTGGTTGGGCAAACTACAGAGAGGAGATCAAAAATAGATCAATAAATTTTTAGATTTTGTTATGACCATATTTGGGCATACATGCAGATCAAACTGTGAGGCCTATGTCATTAGGCCAATTCGGAGCAACATACGCATACTCGGAGGTTTAAAAGGTGTTTGAGAACATGTCCATCAATATATCGAATAATAAATGTGACCAGATTCGGCAATTGCCCTTATTCCACTGTAAATGACGATCTAAATATTGATTCTGCGACGCAACGACCACAGCGTGAAATATTTGTTTACATCGGTCGTCAGCCTTCTAATCCAATTTTAGATCGTGAAGTCAGGTGGCGAATCAAAATGTAGATCGCTGAGGCTGCTGCGAGTGCCGAAATTGAGATCGCCGACCCTTACTTTGGCCATATCTGCCAAAGTAGGGATCTGATCATACAAGTACAAGAAAATATGATTGCGCGATTCGTGCAGTTTCAACCGAAAAAAGTCCAGGGGTGATGTGCATTTTTTTGAGAGGTGATATGGTGTTTGAAAGTGTGAATGTCAGGAAAACAATCAATTTTTAGATCGGATCTCCTTATAAGGGCATGTTCTGCCCATTTTGATGACGTCACGACCTAATTTTTGATCGATTAATTTTTAGATCGCCTCCCCGTAGTTGTCCCAACTGATGTCGTTCAAATTAGTGAAGTAGTTTGGGAGATAATGACGTTTTAGTGACGTCAGGGGTCATGCCATTTTTGGTGGAAAAACGATAAATGTTTGAAAAACAGTAGAAAATCGAGTTGTAAAGAAATTGCCAAAACATCAAATGAGAGAAAATGTAATTTTCTTCGAAATGGCTATCTCGGATTTACATTTTTCTTAGTTTTTGACCCCCCCCCCCCCAACAAAAAAAAGAAAGAAAAAAACTTATTGTTTAGGACAAATCCCACAAAATCTAAATTTTTCAAAGACATAAAAAAACGGAATATATATTGGATAACCAAGTATGAACGATACCCACACCAAATTTCAAAGTAAAATCTTTATTTTTGACTGACTTATGGCTCCCAAGTATGCTTAACTCATTGCGTAATTTGTTGAAATTGCATTTTATGGCTTTTAATTACCAGATGCGGGCAAATAAATCCCCCCACTTTATTTATTATACAAAACTACTCTGGAAACATGACTTTGTATTTATATTAATCAATTTCAAATTTTGACCCTATGCAACCTGACCTTGACCTGAACTTCGCCTAAGAGCCATGATTTGGGGTCAGGGTGTAAAATTGGCTACTACTATCAAATTATACGTGTAAAATAACCCATAAAACATGTGTCGCATGACTTTCGTAGACCTTTCGCCAATAGTTATATTGTATGGCCTGCCCTTGACGGTTTAACCTTTGCTTACAATCTCAATTTCCCTTATGCGGAAGATGTATTATGCCTCTGAGAGCACTTTGTGCCATAATAGTCGCAACATAAGGCTTTAAATGGAAAGTATAGCAAATCAACCCAAATACCTCGATTTTGACATTTCACCTGACCGTGACCTGACATGTGACCTTATTTTGAAGATTTCACTTTATCTTTTACCTCCCTCTCATTTACAGCTTTCGATTGCTCCCTTGGGCGTCTCGCTGCAGTTATTGGTTCGGAAGATAACGAGGTGGCAGTATATGCCCCCCCCCCCCCCGTTCGGCTGAATACCCCAGCGGGGCGCGGGACCCTTTTGAAAGTCTGGTGGCATGATCGAAGGTCCGACTGCGGATCTACGTATACGTAGGTTCACATGATTCACCAGATTTACATGATTTTGTTTATTCTCCGGGCCAACTACATACCAGTAAGGCGCCGTAGTTGGCGATGAACTTGCAAGCGCGAACGAAATGTATGGTGAATTTCAACTCGATTGGGCAAGTAGTTTGAGACACACAAAAAAGGTGCGCACGTGCGCACGTGTAGAGCCATCCCACCCCTGACTTGTGGGAAAGAGGCGACTGAGAGGTCGCCAACCACACACCAAATTTGAACACAAGCAGCTCAGCCGTTCCTGAGATATAGAATAGGGGTGTGCACGTACGCACGTGCAGAGGCACCCCACCCATGACTTGTGGGAAGGCGGTGGCGGAGGGGTCCCTAACCACACACCAAATTTGAACACAATCGGCTTAGCCATTCCTGTGATATAGAATAGGGGTATGCACGTGCGCACGTGCAGAGGCACACCATCCATGACTTGTGGGAAGGCGGCGGCGGAGGGGTCCCTAACCACACACCAAATTTGAACACAATCGGCTCAGCCGTTCCTGAGATATAGAATAGGGGTGTGCACGTGCGCACGTGCAGAGGCATCCCACCTCTGACTTGTGGGAAAGTGGCGGCTGAGAGGTCCCTAACCACACACCAAATTTGAACACAATCGGCCCAGCCGTTGCGGAGTTTTTTTACGAGGAAATACTTTTCAACTCACGCGGCACGCGCAGTGGTAGTCGCCCACATGCGTCGGCACTGGTCTCAAACAGGTTAGGTTGGATGGGGCTAATCAGCAAAGAAGCCCGCTTGTCAATCGGACGTGTCAATCGGCAGAGATATTAGCTTCTCAAAAGCGTCGCCATGGGCCGGGCTGGGCCGGTTCGGGCCGGGCCGCTCATATTCAGATTTTTATCATATGCCACGGAAGGACGAGCGAGCGCTTCGCGCTCGCTCGTAATAATAAACATTTCATTTTTATGTTGAATTTAATTTGTCTTATTTCTTAGGCATGCTCGTTTCTAACTGGGCGGTAAGCTGGGACCGGAATAACATTGCTGCTTCCTGTGGCCGGGACCGGGCTTCCATTCCCCCGGCCGGTCCTCTGTATAAGGTGTGGCTGGCCCAAGCCTAATATACCGCCACGGGGGGGGGGGGCGTGTGTCCCGCCCCCCATTTTTGAGCCAGGGGGGATTATCCCCCAAAAAATTCCCTGGCGAACAACTATAAATCAGTGTCTAGTTGTTCATCGACGCTCCCCCCCCCCCCCCCCCCGACCCCGCTTAACAGCCTTTCGCTGACGCTCCACCCCACCCCCCACCCCCCGCTCAACAATTTTCACTGACGGCGACCACTCGGCTTCCCTCGACCCCCCCCCCCCCCCCCATTTTAAAGGCGTGACGAGCCCCTGCTGGAAACATCAACAGGATGAGAGTTTCCATCGACGCCTGGTCCCAAGAGAATATGTCTCAACCCCCATTGGTCGTTCCTAGCCGTGTTTCCGTGTGAACAGCAATACATTGGCTTCAAGTCCTTGAGTTTAAGCCGTTTATCTCCTTCGTTCTATGTTCCTCGCAAACCATTAAAGTAATTAAAAGCTCTCAAATTAAGACGGCGACAGTTACCTTCCAGATGGTTTCCGAAAGATAATATTTCACAAGGCCTGCATACCTACTGCAAAAGTTGCCCGTGGATTGGGCAATGTAAACTTCCGGACTAACTCGAGCATTTACAAAGGACGTTTTCGAGGTTATCTCGAAGCGATAGTCATGCCTGGAGCCGTCTGTTTTGGTACCGGGGTTCGACGAACTGCCACGGCGCGGTCTGTTTACACATGACTACTTAATTGTATATTTACTACTGATTCACTGGGCTGCACAGTGCACATTTATTCATGAGTTATTTAAAGTGGACGGAGGGCCTAAACTCGCTGCTGCCGGAGCCATCGCATTGATGTGTACTTGACCGAGATCACGGAAAGCAAATGTATGCAATACGCTTCATGCAGTACACGCCACGTTAGGTACTGTCGTGCTAGTTATTTGTCTCTTGTTCGTTATGCTTCAACCCAGGTCCTGTAGCACTGGTACTACGCTATGCATATTGTTTCCAATTTCCCTATGCTTTGCGTCTTTCGTAGCTTCTGCCTATGTTATCTCTTGCTTGTGATGCGAAATTCTTCTCCCGTAGCTATCCACCGTTGCCCCGTCCCGTAGCTCATTTAGTGAGCGGTCCTCCTGGTCCCGCCCCGGGCGAGGCGGGAGCTTCGAGCCAGCTCTATGGCTCGGGACCCAACTGGAGCTAATTATTTACCCTTGACCAGACTGGTTATTGATTCAACACTGATTGAATCGATTGGAATCGTTCAATCAAAATTCATTGAATCAAAACATAATTGATTCACCACCAGATCTTTTGATTCATGAATCGTGATTGAATCAAAACCCGCATCAAATCAAGGCTGATTGAATCAAGAGATTTAACGATTCAAGTACACTGGTACATTGTCCAAATACATGCAGTCCCAGTGGCTACATTCAATTATACTGAAATACTATTGCTGTAATAATATTTTAATGATCATGTATATGCATGTTTCCATTTGTATTGATTCGACATAAATTTATCTCATATATTCGAATGTTGAATTAAACGTGAATCAATTAAAATATTTGTTTTGATTTTTCGAATCGGAATGAATCAATTCTCAAAATTGTAAATGTGAATCGCACGGTGATCGAATCATTCAGATTCCAAAATGGATCATGATTGAATCGTTCCAAAAAAAGTTGAATCAATAACCAGTCTGCCCTTGACTGAGGTGACTTGCGGTCGATGGCTGATGGTCGATCGTCGATGGTCGACGGCTGCCGGAGGATCTCACCGAGGCTACGTGATACCTACCGCTTCCGACTCTAAATTCCGCCGGTGAATAGGAATTCGGTGATTGGATGGTATTCACTATGTTTATTGTAATGACGCATGATTAACGATTAGAGAACCCAGAAGTTCCCAGAAGGACCCAGAAGTTCCTCCCAACCAATAGGGTGGGGCAGCAATGAAGATGTAATTGAAATAAGTATTTTGTGTGGTGAATGATGAATAACCTGTACGTCACCGAATCATCTTCGACTCATTTTGTTCCAGACTTTCCCGATTTCTGTTTAGATTGAAATGCATTGGTGTTAATTGGTGCATCGATTCTTCCATTTGGTAGTGTCAGAATCGTGAGACCCAATAGCGCTTCAGGATAAATGATCATAGACTGAGCTGCAGGCCATGACGCAGCAACAACAATGGCTACGTCCGGCCAGGCGGGATGTCTCTCCGCCCCCCCCCCCCCCCCCCTCCTGATAAGGTTCCTGAAAGGTTTAAATGAAAATGGAGTATCTCGCAATCCTTCCGGTGCAGAGCATCGTTCATGAGGTCGAACGCTGCCACCCTACACACCGGCGCCATGTCAGTCGCTGGACGTTGCATCACAATATGCAGATCGCTGTTGATGATTCACTCTGGCTTTAAATGCGCCACCCGGCTGTGACCTGTGTACTCTCCTCTGGTGAGGGGATTCACGCCACTGTTGTCCCCGCTGGCGCGCGCCTGTGGCCGACGCCGACCCGAGGCGCAGCTGTGGTAAGTACCACCGTCTCTGCGACGGTGGCATGCCAGTTTCGTCAGAATGTCGGGCGCCAGAAACAGTTTGTCCCGTGCGAACGGCGAAGCGGCTGTCCACGTGACTTTGTCGCCGCAAGGTCGCCGACATTCATAAAGAACATGAAGAGTGCCCATAGTGCTCACGTGAAATTGGCGAACACAAAATAGTGACGACCCATAACGCTGATGGTTCCGACTAGAGGTGCAGACAATCCTAAATATTTGGTCACAGCCTAGTCACGGCCATGGAATGAGTTGGCAAGTCACAGCTTTAGTCACGGCGCTGCAATGCTAACCCTATGGCGCTGGCCTGGCCAGTCACAGCTTCAGTCACGGCGCTGCAATGCTAACCCCATGCTAACCCTATGGCGCTGGCCTGGCCAGTCACAGCTTCAGTCACGGGCGTGACCAGTCCCAGCGGTGGGACGCTGGGACAGAATTCTGCAACTTGTTTGTTTGTTTGTTTGTTTATTTGCACAAATCGTCGACGTAATACCCCAGTGATGGACGAAGTCAAAATGTAAAATTACTTAAAGCTACAAGGCCATAGGCGTAGGAACAGGGGGCAGGGAGGCAGCCCCCCCCCCCCCCCCCCCCCCAACATTTTGTATTTTAACATTACGCCTATGGGCGTTGCATGGAAAGAATCGACTTCAGAATGCCCCCCCCCCCCCCCCCAACTTGAACATAGTTCTTACGCCCCTGTACAAGACATTAGACAAATACATGTTAAAATATACGAAATACACCCTAAACATAAAATATGACATGAACGAAACATCCGGCACACACAGCACAAAATCAGTTACAACGATGCGACGACGACGTACACTTTGGTGCTCAACTAATGGTACGTGTCGGCAAAGAGATCAGCATTGGGACACGTTCCTATAAAACGGTGAAGTTGCCTGGGCAGTCTGGCGAACAGTTCCTCTTTGACCGTATTTACCCTGGAGTACGGCACATTAACCCTCGCCCTACGGGATCTTTTTGCACCTTCGCCCTACGGGGGGGGGCTGACAGCCCCCCCCCCCCCCTGTTAACTTCCAAACCAAGCAACTTAGAGGAATGCGGTAAGTAAGAACCAGCATGTTGCCTGTCATGAGAGGAATCTAAGAATATGCAATTTTTAGGTTTCAGGTCAACGGGTGACCTTCCAGGTCAAGTGAATGACCTCGGATTTACCACGTCCGGAACAGCGATTTTGCTCTTCAGAAAACCTCAAAATTAGAAATTGATAAATGTAAATAAAAAGGCATGTTCCTAGACTAGTTTTGGCTCAGAAAAACAGAAAATGTAATTATTTGCTCGTATCTTGTCAAAAAAAAGTCCAAAAAAGTTATAAAAATGACGTAATGATTGTCTTACACTTAGGGAGCCATCACTCAGTCAAAAATGAAGATATTGCTTTGAAATTTAGTATGGGCATTGTCCATACTCAGTTATCTCACATAGATTCCGGTTTTTCTAACATCTTTGAAAATTTTGATTTTGTGGGGATTAAAAAAAAATTAGGGGTCAAAACCCAATATTTGGCAAATCCGAGATTGACATTTTAAAGAGAATGCCATTTTGTATCTTTGGTAAATTGCGTTTGCAATTTCCTTTAGAACTCTGTTTTCTACCATTTTTCAAATATTTATCGTATTTCCACCAACATGACGTCATCAAAACATGACTATCTCCCAAACTACTTAACCAATTTCAATTAAATTGTTACAGCCTGCGTATAAATGTTGTAAACTCAGCTACCGAAAATTTCAGCAAGATGCGCCGCATGTGTAAGCAGTTATTCAAGAAAAACCTCAGGGGGGCTGTCAGCCCCCCCCCCCCCGTAGGGCGAGGGTTAAGCAAGGTGAGGGTCAGCTGCCTGGTAGTACGACACGGTACATTGACAAAAAAATGACTGCAATAAAAATGACGATGATATTTTACCCTTAAAAACGTCGTGAATGAAATCCTGTAAGTTTGAAACCGATCGGCCAAAAACTGTGGCTGTGGTACGACCGCAAACTTTTTGAGATGGGTCACGTGGCCTAACCTGGTGACCTGACCTGAGAAGACCCGAGGTCAAGAATTGCACATAATGTGGGTATTTGATGCTCGAACAGCTATGCCAAATTTGGCGGAGCTGCGCGCCGCCGTTTTTTCCGCTATCCGCGAAAAACCTTAGGGGTGTACGTCTAAACGCCCCCCCCCCCCCCTCTCCCGCGGCACGGTGCGGTTAACAGCACGTTGCTTGGGAACATGGTGGGTGTGTGTGAAGCTCTATCTTGCTCAATGTCACTCACTACTTACGTAAGCATGCTTAATCGCTGCCTCCTACGCTGAAGTTCGGATATAGGAACATCACCCTACTGGCCCTATTTCTAGTGCGCTGCCGACTACCTCTCAATATTGCATAATATGTACAGGGGTCCTTATTGGGTCCGCAATGGTAGGGCCCACTCGTGGTCCGACAGGGCCCCCTTGAGGTCGTCCCCCCCCCCCCCTTACGAAAATCCTGTATGTGCCCCTGGCTACTATGCGTCACGGCACACGGTGCTGGCAGTCTGGTAGCACGCTCTGCTCATGTTGGCAATCGCGGCCAGCACGTGAAGGGCGCGTGCTTGGCGCCCCGACAGCCGTGGCTTACTGGCACCGATGTAAAGACCGCCTCCGCCTCGGCTACGTCTCGCTACGTCTCCGGGTCGTGCCTCGGCGTCCGCTCGTCGCACGGGCCTCGGCAGGCAGGCGGCGGTGGTGTGTTGGATCGACCGCTAGTTTGGATTCGTCAACGGCTCTCATGGTGTTGTTTTATTTACAGTTTGGATTCGTCAGCCACTCTCATGGTGTAGTTTTATTACATTGGGTTTCGTGTGAAGGCAACATACATGTTTATTGTTTTCCTGTATGTTTTGTGCAATTTTAAGCCTAAAACTGGGATCCAGGAAACTTTGCACGAGACGTTAATTTGGATTGTTTTCTTGGATCGTATGTTGTGATTACCATCTTCTTGTTTAAAGAAAACTAAAATACATTATATAGCTTTTGTATTGGTAAATACATCGCCGATATTAGTTTTTTGCTGAGTCATCGTATCAAACTAAGGCATTCAAATCTCGAGGTGAAAGTTCAAGTATAGTTGTCTTCTTTTTGAATAAGTCTTCTGCAGCCTTTTCTAGTTTGTTGATCCAATACATTTTTTTGGTCACAGTGTTTACATTTTTTAATCCGTTAACATAGTCTTTGGCTTCGTTTTCGATTGTATCAACATCATCATCTAACCAATCCGTCAGATTAAAATAAGGCCTTTCCATTGCCATCGACTCTGTCTTGTTAAACACACAGGAAATAATATCTAGGACTTTACCGCTTATAAATATTTATATCTCGAATTTTCAGACAAATTATTGCACTCGGCCTTCGGCCACGTGCAATAATTTGTCTGAAAAGTCTCGATATAAATATTTATTTTCGCGGTATCGTCAAGAACGTATATTCTGAGGCTTATATTTCGTCTGACAGCCGGTACGAACTATGGAATGTTGTCAATGTTCTTACATGTAAGAACTTCAATACACGTTTATTTTCCTTTCATTGTGTTTTTGAATAGTACATGATGTGTCCACATGCTTTCTTAACTTAGCCTCATCGTACTTTCGTCGTGTTAGTCCTGAAACACTTCGTTAAGCAGTTGCACCTCTCTGAATCTGATGGGGAGTGGATTGGAGTGGATTCGTCTTTGATCGAGGGGTGTTGCCGCGTGAGGGGTGTTGGAAGGTGTTTCCTCGCAATAACTCCGCAACGGCTGAGCCGATTGTGTTCACATTTGGTGTGTGGTTAGGGATCCTTCAGCACCACTTTTCCACAAGTTATTGACGGGGTGCCTCTCTGCACGTGCGCACGTGCACACCCCTATTATATATCTCAGGAACGGCTGAGCCGATTGTGTTCAATTTTTGTGCGTGGTTAGGGACCTCTCAGCCGCCACTTTCCCACGAGTCAGGGGTGAGGTGCTTCTGCACGTGCGTACCCTTTTTGTATCTCAGAAACTACTTGCCCGATGGAGTTGAAATTCACCATACATTGTATTTTCGCGCTCGCTCGTTCATCGCCAACTTCGGCGTCTTACTGGTCTTACTTGTTTAGGCCTGAAGGCTGAGGCCCAGCGACGTGCGAGTCGGACCAAGGCTCGGCCAGGAACTGGGGAACTACACACTGACAGAGCAGCCACCGATCCAGGCATCGGTTGCTGTCGTTTGATTAATATGTGAGATGTTGATTGAAAAAGTATGTGAATATTTATCAAAAAGGGAACCGACGTCAATATTTTATCCTGCAACGTGGGTCGTTCCCCATACAAGCTCGACCTGTTTCAATGCAGGATCATCTCCAGACGAGGATCCAGGATTTCGGTCAGGGGTGCCACATAGTGGTCGCCGTCAGCGAAATGTGTTGACCGGGGGGGGGGGGGGATTGGAGCGTCACGGAAATGATGTTGTTAACCCCGGGGGAGTTGGAACGTGATCGAAACCGAAAAGTTGCGCCCTACGGGCGCGCGGTCGCGCGACCTGGCGAGACCCGAGGCTCGGGGGAGCCCTAGCGCCCCCCCCCCCCCCTGACCCGCGCCTAATGTCAGCTCAACATTTCATCGTCTCATGGTTTTGGTTGCATCTCATATGTGGTGTTCAAAGAATTACACTGAACTCATCAATTGATAACCACAAATTCAGAATGTCCCGAGCTGTCGGGCAGCTCTGGAGTTGTCACGCTCTGGATTCGGAGGCGCTCATCACGCATTCAACGCTGACGGCTCGAACTGCGCCTTTCATCTCTCCCCACCCACGGCTCGGAACTGCGCCTTTCACCTCTCCCCACTCTAACGCTGACGGCTCGGAACTGCGCCGCTCACCTCTCCCCACCCTGCCTCGAACTGCGCCTTTCATCTCTCCCCACCCACGGCTCGGAACTGCGCCTTTCACCTCTCCCCACTCTAACGCTGACGGCTCGGAACTGCGCCGCTCACCTCTCCCCACCCTGCCTCGGAACTGCGCCGTTCACCTCTATCCACCCTACCTCGGAACTGCGCCGTTCACCTCTCTCCACCCTACCTCGGAACTACGCCGTTCACCTCTCTCCACCCTACCTCGGAACTGCGCCGTTCACCTCTCTCCACCCTACCTCGGAACTGCGCCGTTCACCTCTCTCCACCCTACCTCGAACTGCGCCGTTCACCTCTCTCCACCCTACCTCGGAACTGCGCCGTTCACCTCACTCCACCCTACCTCGGAACTGCGCCGTTCACCTCTCTCCACCCTGCCTCGGAACTGCGCCGTTCACCTCTCTCCACCCTACCTCGGAACTGCGCCGTTCACCTCTCTCCACCCTACCTCGGAACTGCGCCGCTCACCTCTCTCCACCCTACCTCGGAACTGCGCCGTTCACCTCTCTCCACCCTACCTCGGAACTGCGCCGCTCACCTCTCTCCACCCTACCTCGGAACTGCGCCGTCACCTCTCTCCACCCTACCTCGGAACTCCGCCGTTCACCTCTCCCCACCCTACCTCGGAACTGCGCCGTTCACCTCTCTCCACCCTACCTCGGAACTGCGCCGTTCACCTCTCTCTACCCTACCTCGGAACTGCGCCGCTCACCTCTCTCCACCCTACCTCGGAACTGCGCCGTTCACCTCTCCCCACCCTACCTCGGAACTGCGCCGTTCACCTCTCCCCACTCCGCCGGGAGCCGTGTGTCAGCCAGGTTCGCCACGGTGTACGCTGGCTCTGCCGTCTGACCTGTGACGTCTCCCGCGTCTGGACAGTACGAGGCACCATGTGACGCGGCCACGCGGCCATGTGACGTCACCGGACGCCGGCCGATTTGGCGATCGACGGTGGCCGGCGTCCAGGTCATGAGCTGGCGTGTTTCGTGGTCAACGGACTACTGCGCGACGTCGCCCGGCGGCAGTCGACGTGTCGCCGCCCCGCCCCGCCCCCCACCCCCGCCTCCATGTCGGCGGTGCGCGACCGGACACGTGACACGTGCAGCCCCCTCGGACACGTGACCGCCGGACACGTGACACGTGACGCCCCCTCCGGCGTCGCCACCAGCTAATGGCGGTGCAATCGTGCTGAAGAGCGCGGGCATCCGGGGGGCCGGGGACTGTCTCTCCCGTATTGTTATACGGGAGGCATACTTGTCCCGGGGTCTCGTCTGTCGTCTACCCGCCTGCCCGTCCGCTGTTCGTCATCTGCCCATATGTCTGTATGTCGTCTGCCCCGCCTGCC
>JAXIVJ010007529.1:0-55000 GCA_036785665.1 Chirona hameri | reverse complement strand
TGCATATACAAATTTTGAATATAAATTCCATTAAGTGTCTTGCAGAGACTCTCCTTGGCGGTAATTTCTGGCCCCAGGGCCAACTCTCTTCATAAAATATTAACTTTAAAGCGGGCTACATGTTTAGTTAGTCTGCCGAGTTCCGCTAAAGGCGACGCGAACGCAAAGTCGCGGACCTTGGCAACCGGAACCTGTTTCAGCGGTGTCCAACTTGCTGGCCCGAAGAGCTAATAGTGGGGACCAGGCCAGGACTATCTCCCCAAGCCATCAGCCCCAGGCTCCTCCAGATCCACAGGGACAATTTATGCGCGGAAATGTCGGTCTGCCTCTTGCTACTTTGAAACCATTTGCACCGTTACCAGTTATGTGTTACAGTTCGGTACATAGGTATGTATACACTCAGACTACAGTTATTATTATCATATTATCATATTGAGCGCAGACTGCCACCAGTCATCGTGATTTACTATCCGAGGCTAATGTATATGAAAAACTACCTTCATTTTAACATATTTCATCATACCGAGATGTGCAACCAGGAAAAGGGGTTACCTGATGCTTGGCTCCTCAAGGTCTGGTTCCAATATTAAAATTGCGTTTTCCACGACATAAAATTAAAATGTTCACGGCGCTTCGCGGCGTCACATCAGCGGCCATCGTCATAACGAAGCCATCGTCATCGTCTTTGTTTCGTCGTAACGCTGAATTGAATGAATAACATTTTTAGCTTCTTATCCTCTGCAAGGCTAAGAAGCTAAAAATGCATGTTTCTGGGTTTTATCAGGCAAACCCGAGAAGAATAAAAATTCGCGCCGCTTCGCGGCGCTAAATAACAAGTACCTACTATAACATGCAAATCCACATTAAAAATGCTGCAAAGGCTTAAATACACACGCAACAAATTGGGGTACATTTTTTTCTGTCATTTCATCCGAACCCCCCCCCCCCCCCACTCAAAAATTATCGGCGACGCCCCTGGGTACAGCTGAAAATTGACATAGCTTTGCTCAGTGTAAGGCAATGTCGGAACAATACAAACTGCAAGCTGACATCTTTTCCTTCTTCGATATCCCAAAGCGTCGAAAACCTAACCAAACATCGAAATCGTGTGGTTGCAAAATAAAGTGGCCACAGGGAAGAAATTCGAAATTGGGGGTAGGTAAGGTCTGCTAAAAACGGTTTGCCCCCCTCCCCAAACAAAACAAAACGGCCGGCTGGATCCGCCCTTGAGTCTGATACAAAGGTGAAACATTCCCTTTAAATGGACTGAATGGACTCGAAGGGTAGACGTTATGACGGGAGTAAGTCATGTTGTCCGTTGATTCACCATTTTACAAGTCTGATAACACCACTCACTCACTGCCTTGGCCCTTAGACTAAGAGCAACAGTACACATGTAGTTATATTTCTGTCGCTAGATGGCACTAGTAGTAAACGCCTGAAGTTATGCTGTACCGCCTCGCTTGAAGCCAGGGACTGCGGCCAGCACAATAGAAGTAGGGCACGGTAGATACAACATGAGTAGGGGAGGGAGTTAACAAGTTATTCAGGTTGTCAAAAGGGGTAACTACCGATTTCCTTGATGCTAAGAACCACTGCACCTTATTATCCGGTATCCCCATTTCATACGTGCATGCCAGTTGACATTCGCAGACTGCAGCAGTTTAGTTGTTCGCCTATTTGTTTGTCATTCTGGCAGAGTTGAGACGTGGTGTTATCGCACATAAACAAAAAAAGTAGAATCAATCTGCAATGGTACATGGTGGACGGTAATTTCACGGTAAATGGAATACTGGTAATTTCACGGTAAATCGAATACTGGTAATTTCACAGTAAATATAATACGGTAATTTGAAAGGTGGGTGGTGGGAGCCGGTGCGATCAGCCTTGGTGTAGGCTGATGGGTATCAAGGCCCTAGACACTAAAGGGTATGTTATATTGATATAAGTACTCTGGTATGGTCCTTGGTGCCTTGGGTATCAGTTGGGCAAACTACAAGGAGGCAATCAAAAAGTTGATTGAAGTGGGCAGAGTGATGCCCTTATAAGGGCATGCATTCAGTAAAACATTCCGTAAAGCATTGCAGACATTCAGTAAAACATCAATATTTGAATAATCAAGTGATGAAATAACCCCAGAACCACAGAATCAGCAAGTAAAAATATGAAACTATGCACAATATATGAAAGCTACCTTAAAAAAAAATGAATGTGCATTTGATGATCTACTGCAATCATCAAATTGATTACAGGCATCTGAAAATTATGGCGTCGATCAACTTTTTTATTGTGGAAACAGCTGGCTAATCAATATATTGATTGTTGACTTATACTGAAAATGTGATAATGTTAATATTAATGTTAATGTTATACTGGAAATGAGCTGAAATCAAATAATATTAATAATTAATCAAAATGGAATCATCTGATAAATAATTAATTCACTAGGAAGCATAACAAATGACCTCAATTTGATGAATTTAGGAAATACTTTTTGTTTGTATTCAGAAAGACACAAAGACACAGTCGGTGGATACTGGAACAACACTTTTTCAGTAGATCAATAATTTGTCTTTCTTTTCCAACAAAAATCTGATGTACATAGGCTTTCTTTCGATGTACACAACACGTTGCAGTGTGGTGTTGTACCAAAATCAGTCAAAATATGTATTGCATGCCCATATTAGGGCATCACTCTGCCCACTTTGATCAACTTTTTGATCAATCAACTTTTTGATTGCCTCCCCCTAGTTTGCCCAATTGGTATGGGTAACAATAATCCAGATCCAGGATATACTAAATCCATTCACATTAGGCATATATATGTCCCAAACTAACAATTAACTTTAATTGTAAAACTAAGTTGCCCTTCAATTCAAATTTGCACTCAACATCCTCAGCATTCATTGTCAGCCGATCAAGCTCCATAGCCTGATGCTCGATACACTGCACAATTCTCAGGAATCCTCACACAAAAAATATATGTGTTCTTGTGTGAGGATCCCTGAGAACTGCAGTGTATAGAGCTTCAGGCTATGGAGCTTGAGCAGTTTTTGATGTCACAATGACATGCAGTGTAGCTCAGTGTGACCACATTGTGATGTCAGCAGCAGCTCCATAGCCTGAGGCTCCTTACACAGTATTTGGGGATCCTCACTCAAAGAACACGCTCAATGTGATTTGTTTTTCTGCACTTTTCTCTGTCCTTGTGTTTTCTCTGAACAATGGTACAGGTGAGGCTGACATTAGTTTCTTTATCAATCACAAATTAAAATATGGTGTAACAATAGTGCCTAAGCTGCCATCTTTGTATTATATTATTGCTATGCTAAATGCAGAGGACAAGACAGTGCATCTTTGTGGTAATAAATCTTAAGTTCCTATATGCTCAAAACATTTCATTTTTGCTATTACAAGTTATTTTGTTTTCAAAATGAATTCCCAAATTTATCAAAGCAACAGAACACTGGAGAAGAAGAACAAAACAGAAATAGTAACTGGGGTGAAGGTCCAATCTCCTGTCATGTCCAAAGTCATGTCCAAATATCAGAGCTTATGCTATTAAAGCCTAGAGGTGAGTGATACCAACACACAAAAGCACTGATACATCATTAATGTTGTGAAAAAATCTGGTATTTTGATTTGACCAGATATTTAACTGTTACTGTTTCTCCCTTTAAGGGGTAGCTACCATTTGTCCTACTATAAAATAATAATAATGCCAGATGTCCATATGTTGTGATACATTTGGCATTAAGTTCAGAAGTTGATGTCAAATGACTGAGTTTGTATCAATGAATCCCATTTTTTTAATAGGATTCTTGGAAGCAGAGCCCTCAATGACAAAGCCAATCAGCCAATCAGCATTGGTCAGCCAATGACAAAATTGTAGTGTCAACACTGTCTCAGAGACATTGTGATGCATTTGTATATATCCTGCAGTTGTTTATGTGTGCCATATTCCCAACAGGCTTCCATTTCCTTCACTCATTATATATTTGTTGCAGCAGTGGTCCTAAACCCATATTTAGTAGCATTATCCAGTTACATTAGTATACATATAAAAGTTGTGTTGTTCATGCTGTATGTTATCTTCTGGTGTTGCCTTGGCTCAGTTGTGAGATAATAGTTTGATTTTTGGAGTGTGACAACATGACACTTCTCTCTGTGTCATTATGTCATCATCATGTGAGCGTGACATGCCAGTTCATTGTTGTTCTCTCCTGGCCCATCTCACAGGCGTGTAGTCTAGTACACCTCGTGTCTCCAGAGTTCAACAGCCTTTTGTGTACAGATCTGCTCCCTGTGATACCTTCACTAAGGAAAGCTTGCTGAGGGGCTATTGTGTGAACCCCAAGTCCATTGCAATACAAGCTTTTCTTAACTAAAACTCATCCCAGCCAGCGGACAATACCAAGCCCCAGAATAAAACCCATCTTATTGGTTCACAAGATTCATGTATCTTGAATTATCAGTTGAACCATGTGATTAAATTGGAATGCATGGGAGCCATGCAGTATAATAAATATAGCATTGTTTTGTTTTGCTTTGCCATTTGTATTGTTAATTATTGTATTTTAATTTGCAGGTTATTGTGAGGTCCTGTTCAGAAACTATTAATGGAAGCAAAAATGGATCATGAAACTACACAACATAAGAAGAGAGAAGTCTCTCCTTTTTTAAAAAGAGTTCTGGAATTTGATATAGATATCAGTGGGCGTATTTGCTTTGCTGCAGAGAAGAAACTACCCATACAAAGATGGAAGCCTACATTTAAACTTCTTGAGGTATGTATCTACTCTATATCCACACCATTGAAGCTTTGCATGACATTATAAAGTGTGTTTAGTTATTTGCCTTAAATACTGATATTTTGTAACTGCTGTTTATTTTTTGGACTTTAGCTTGGTAAATGCGATAATCACCAGAACTAGCAACAAAATATGGCCAGATTTAACACCTTGTTGTGTATGAATGCTATCATATACATCTCAACTTTTAAGTGTGAACTGTGAATAGATAAGGAGGCCAAGGTGAAACTATGGTCTGTCACTTGCTAAGCAATTACTACTTGCTGCCCCTCCCTGTATATTATTTTGTTTTATTTATTTCCAAAGTTCCAAGGACAATGTTTATTTTTGTTGTTTCTATACTTTGCAGGGAATGCTGAAACTTCCTCTTTTTTGACAATGGTAACATATGGTGTTATGTTGCTGTGACAAAGGGATGGGATATTCCTAATGACTTTAGTGATGGTGTTGGTGGTATGGAACACAAATGAAATGCTTCTTTGGAAAATTCGTACCATGTATTGACTATTGTACATGCATATCTTGTATTCCACCCGCCACACTGGCAAATGATATTATCAGTGGAGGTCCTTTTTTGCACGTCTCTGTTCTTGGCAACCTGGCCTACCGACTTACATCAGTTAGTACTTTGTACCTGGAAGCTGTGGCTCTGACAAGGGCAGGGACGTTTTTACTTCTGTGGTTCTGTGTTATGCCCCCCCCCCCCCCCCATTTGTAGTATAAAAACTACTTCTCGGCCAAATACAGACTCTCTGTCTCACTTCACCAGCGTTTCGCTGACCCGCACCTCCGAGGCGAGACGTCAACATCTCGTCTTCACAATTGGTGGCAGGGGTGGGATATGAACCCACGCTACCGTAATTAATTATGAATTGCTCTTGGGAACTATTGAGGCTGTTGTCTGACATCTCTTTGGGTAACTAGGTGAGCTGCCATGGCGTACCTACCATCGCAGCTGCTGTGGCCGGAATATACCTGTTCAGAGATACCAGCATAGACTGCTTTCTCGTGAATGTTCTCATGGGTGAGTATCATTAATACAAAAAAACTTCAACTGTTTTATAATACGGTATATGTTGGAAAACAGACACAGAAAGACATATAAGTGGAGAATCTAATGAATTAAATACTATGGTGCATATATGTTTTGCCATAGATGAATCATGCCCTTAAAAGATCATTTTTGTATTATGGTAAAACAAACTTGGAACTATTGAGCAAGTTACGCTACCAGTAAATGCAATAAGCGTATTAGTAAATGTATTCAGTAAATGTGTAATGTCTTAATGCTAGCCTGACTAGCATTGTTGGTGGTGGTAGATGATGACTATCAGTGGCCACGATATGACCCAGTAGTCAATACACTCCAAAGCCCATATATTCAATCTTGATGAATATGCCATTTATCATGCTCAACAAAGCATAACATCTAACTCAGGCATGTTTTCTTGATTAGTGATGGAAATGTATATCTTCTTGATGTTGCCTTCGAACATAAATAATGTCAGATCCTAATAGAACATTACTCCAATACTAAACATTGGACTTGCTATGCTCACTACCTGCGGAAACAACACCGTGCCTTAGGTATACGCGGCACTCTACCGATGCGTATCCAATACGCTGAAGAAAACTGACGTGATTGTGTGTGTCTGTGCGTGGTGTGCACTGTGACCTCATCAGTCTGTGTACCGGCAGCTCTTCTGCTGGACCTGGTGTGTGTGGCCGTGGTGAAGGCGGTGGCGCGGCGCCGACGTCCGGCTCCGAATGAGGACGACTTTCTGACGGTGGCCTCCATCGACAAGTTCTCGTTCCCGTCCGGACACGCGTGCCGCGCCGTGCTGCTGACTGGCCTGCTGCTGGTGCGCGGCGGCTGGCCCACGCTGCTGGCGCCGCCGCTGCTCGCCTGGGCCTGCTGCGTCTGCGCGTCGCGGCTGCTGCTGCGCCGCCACTACCTGCTGGACGTGCTGGCCGGCATGGCGCTGGGCTATCTGGAGCTGGTGGTGACGCTCTGGCTGTGGCTGGAGGCGGAAAGCTGCCGCGGCTGGGTCCTCTGGCTCGGCGGTGTGCTGGGCGACGACGGCGCGGACGGAAGCGAGTTATGATGGGCTGGTGAGATGCCGGCCGCTGACATGCGGTGGTGGTCCGCCGGACAGCGCGCCAGTTAGCTCTTGGGTTTATGATAGCAGTTTGGTGCGGTCGCACTTGTTGATGGAACGTATCTTTTGAATAGTGTAGATCGGAAGGGACTATGACTATGTGTTTGTTGTTTGCTTCCATTACGTCCATAAGATTTAGGACATTATTTATTGGGGCTGTTCTTTCCTCCGAATTGTGTGTTTTGTTTGAAATATTTATATCTTTGCGATGTCTAAATTGTTTGTATGGTCTTTTTTCATTTCCAAATAGGTGCACTTTCACCTATCGCCGCTGATATTAGGTAGGATGCTGTAACAGCTATTTTACGGCTGAGCTATGCTGGAACTGCATTCTGTTTTCTTGCTTTGCCACCTACCGTTTGCGTTTTTAATTCCAATGCTACGGAATCCTCAACTGACCCACTAGCCCTCACTAAGTATTCTTAGTATGTTCTTCTCTTCTTGACGGATAGGTGTTTGTGTGGGGATCGATAACTTTTTGAAATTATGTGGATGATGAAGACATAGCTCGGTGCCTGTTGTGTGATATGATTCGACAAAATCGTACTTGATTGTTGCCCTATATTTTGTCATTGCATGTACCTATTTGTCCTGATGCTTTAATGTGATAATAAGTCGTACATATACCATATCAAACATAACAGCTCCTTTTGGCGTTGATAATCAATCAGTAATATTGCGGAACACAGTTATCAAGAACACTTGAACACACAACTGAACGCCTACAACGGCGCTTTTGTTAGCTGCGGCATTTCAACGCTTCTCTTTTTGACCCTCAAGATTGATACCAATCGTAAATAAAGCGCGAAGAGCTATGTCATCTATCCGTGAGAGGATCTATCCGGCCACGTCGCCCGACTGACCTAATGTTCGTTGAAGACCCAGGCTTAGGTAATCCTTGTAGCACTCGAGGTACAGCTGAAGCGCCTTCTCTTCCTCCATGACGTCAACGGGCCTCGCCGGGCTGCCCGCTAGGCTGACGCTCCACCGCCGGCCACTGCCATAGCAAAGTACCGCCGACCACCGCGTCAGGCGTGCTCGGGGCCACGTTGGTCCGCTCGCGGCGTCCCTCGGCTGCACCCCTACTACCGCCGAAGAGCGGTATCGTTGGTTACTATGGCAACCGATCGGACGGCGAGGCGTCGGAGAGACGACTTTGATATAGTTCCGATTCGATGTCCATTGTTCTGTCATGCGCCAAGATGGTGTCGGCATTAGCAGGACGTTTATGGGGAGTCAGGTAATTTGAACACTGGGGAAGGCAAACTGCGCAATTTGTCATCTCAAAATGGATGTAATGAGCGGGGCGGACGAAATAAACAAGAAATGATACGATTCGATGTTTCATGTCTGAAAGTACTTATGCTCAACCCATGTGAAGCTTAAGAAGTTAAGTTAAGATTACTGATTAATTACCAAATCGCATATACCATTTAAATGTTGATGTTTTTTTTAGATGCTAATGCTCGTATTGTTTTTTTAAAACTATTAAATACCTTTAACCATTATTAAAATAATTTACTGCCAAATTAGTCAAATGTGGCGCAACTATTTCATTCAATGTTTACGTTTCTCGCCAGTCAGCGTGATATGCAAAAGTGGGCTTCGAAGGCTAAGGGGTCATGAGTTTGTATCCTACATGGGAAAGTTAGGTACCTAATACCAAGGCTGTATAAAACCCTAATACCTATCTTACTTTTAGTTACATTTAAAAGTTATTTAACCGTCGAACGGTGTCGCCTGCTTATTTTAACGCTTCAGATTAATTGTTTAGGTTGAAATAAAACAAAGCAGTGATGGATCCCAGCGGTGAGTGTGATGCCTACCAACCAAGGCTGTATACACCCTACCAACACATCTTCTGAATTGTTTGATATATTCTATTTAACAATCATTGTGCATTTTCTCATTTTAAGGAAATAGTTCACATTTAAGACATGTTGAAATGAGATAGCAGAGTGCAGGCCAAAAAATTGAATGATCTGACTGAGTTTCTTTGCTTTGCACAGACATTTTGAAGATCAAAAATAAGATTGGAATTCAGCAGTTCCATATTTGCAAACGGTTGGCCCTTGGTATGCAGTTACATTAGTGACCTTCAATACACACTCCTACACAGAGTTAACACTTGGCACCTTGCTAATATCTCCCCACTGTCCTCAATCAATGTCAATGTCCTCCCCACTGACCAGTGTGACATGCACAACTTTTTATATTCCATGAACTCAGTTGCTGGCACTATGTCAAATAAATGTATTGATGCATCTATTTGTTATGCAAAGTGGACGGAGCTTGTCATAGGCACTACTTAAAGGGATTTGGCCACCTCCTGAGGATTTCTAAAAAGCAACTTAATGAATGGTGGAGATGGGTGATTACGCTCTCAGCGGGGTCGGATGTATCTCATCAAGCTCCTGCCATATGACCTTGGTTGATTGAAAAGTTAGCATTACTAATATAATCCTCTGATCCTGTGATCTCCTTAACTTACCTTGCCTGGAAGTTGAAACAAAAAAAGGAAGCAAATGACCTTAGACCCAGACCGTTCACTGGTTCTGCCTTGTCAGGGTGGCCGTTCGGGAGAAGTGTCCTGGGGCGGAATTGGCCTCGCATCATGGATTTTTTCTTCATGGTCACCTGACCTTTTTATGGTGAACGTGCTATAGTAAACCGTAAATAAACTCTCTTGGGATCCCCAACCCACTGATTTACAACAAGAACACTGAAGGAAACCCTTCATTTGAAACATGTGACCAACAAATGGCAGCATTTTCCCCTTTGCCCCCAGGCCACTTCTCCCGAACGGCCACCCTTGTCAGGACAAAAGCTTGGTTCAAATGCACAATCAGCTGTTGTCAACACCAGCGATACAAGCTGATGATCCACCCCAACCTAAGCATTCATCGAGTTTGTCGCAAGAAGGTCAGCATTGTCACACAATAGATAAACATGGGCAGGGCAAAGCATCAGGGACGTCTCAGTTGTTGACAAATGTTGATGTGAGTGTTCAGGACTGTGCCGGTGATAAACCATCCTGCAAGAGAGGAGAAAGAGGTATTGGCGCTTCAGAAAGGTAAACAGAACATGCAGAAGCTAGATGAAAGTATCTTCAAACCCTGGAGTGGCTATTCTAGGGCATCTAGTGACACAGGTAGTGAGTCTGCGGTTTGCAAAGGTGGCCCCTTAAATATGGACGTGACCCCATGGTCATGTTCTAACCAGAGATAATGTTGAACTAACACAGCATTGACTTTGTTACACCTTGTTGCACCCTGGTTGTACTACAACTTTTGCCACCGTACACCACATAACACCAGGTCCAGCAGATCAGAGGTGCATACAATTATAAATCTTTGGTCACAACCTAGTCACGGCCACAGACTGAGCTGGCAAGTCACATCTTTAGTCACGGCGCTGCAATGCTAACCCTATGACGCTAGCCTGGCCAGTCACAGCTTGAGTAACGCCGTGGCCAGTTCTGGTCCCAGCGCTGGGACGCTGGGACCAGAATCTTGCATTTCTACAGCAGATCCAGCGTCACGGGCAGCGGCGCTGCAGTCACCGGCTTCCGCAGCGCGTGCAGACAGGTATCCAGGGCAGTCCAGCTTGTATGTTGGTGAACACGGCGGCAGAGTCGTGGGATGCGACGAAGCCGGTCCCTCAGCGCTCCCGCTTGTCCTCAGCCACCTACAGACTGACGGCGATGAGCTGAGCGAGCGCCGGCTGCACGCCGTCCACCACGCAGCGGCCGCGCAGCGCGCAGATGCACTTTTCACTACAGTGTGTTCATCACACTCTGTGCGGGCTTCGGGAACTTCCTCCTGTGTGCTTCAACGCTCTGCAGCAGCCACTGTAGGTCAGTCTCATCCTTCGTGATCGTACCAGCAAACTGTTGGACCAGCTGAACGCCCCTCTGCGTTGTCATTTGTGACCTTCAGCGCCGAGACGAACTTGCACCGCTCCTTGTATTCTCCGCTGTTGCCCCACTCCTCTGGAGCGCCCTTCAGACACTCCCATCGTGGTTCATGACACTGAACACCAGCTAGGAGTCCCCGTCTATGACCGGACGGACCCTTATCTGTGCCGGAGAGGCTGGACGGACCCTCCTCTGTACCGGAGAGGCTGGACAGACCCCTCCTCTGTGCCGGGGAGGCTGGACGGACCCTCCTCTGTACCGGAGAGGCTGGACAGCCCCCTCCTCTGTGCAGGGAAGGCTGAATAGACCCTCCGCTGTGCCGGGGAGGCTATACGGACCCTCATCTCCCGGGGAGGCTGGACGGACTCTCCTCTGTACCAGAGAGGCTATACGGACCCTCTTCTACCGGGGAGACTGGACGGACTCTCTTCTGTACCGGAGAGGCTGGACGGACCCTCCTCTGTGCCGGGGAGGCTGGACGGACCCGCCTTTGTGCCGGGGAGGCTGGACGGACCCTCCTCTGTGCCGGGGAGGCTGGACGGACCCTCCTATGTACCGGGGAGACTGGACGGACCCTACTCTGTACCAGAGAAGCTGGACAGACCCTCCCCTGTGCTGGGAGACTAGACAGACCCTCATATGTGCCGCAGAGGCTGCACAGACCCTCCTTTGTGCCGGGGAGTCTGGACGGACCATCCTCTGCCGACGTGTTCGCCAACATACAAGCTGGACTGTCCTGGATACCTGTCTGCGCGTGCTGCGGAAGCCGGTGACTGCAGCGCCGCTGCCAATGACGCAGGATCTGCTGGACCAGGTGTTATGCGGTGTACGGAGTGCGGTGGCCAAAGTTATAGTACAATCAGGGTGCAACAAGGTCAATACTGTGCTAGTTCAACATTCTTTCTTGTTAGAACATGACTATGGGGTCACGCTGGCTCATTTCCCGAACCTCAGTAGCGTAAGCCACTTATAGGAACACAATTTACTATATCGCTCAATAGATGGCGCTGAAAGCGGTGGCTGTGGAAATGTTGAATAACACTTCCAGTAAATGCGTTACTACGATGAAACAAATGTGTTAGGTCATACACGACACGGCGAGTATAGGACAAATGCAACAACAAAAAATGTGCGATAACTATTCACTTCACAATCTGCCTGGTCAATGCAGGGGCACATTATAATTTACCATAAGTCGTGTTTGCGCTAAGTTAAAACGCATTGTTTGGGGAAAAAAAACATACCATGTTGTTTTTCACTTCGAGACGCACGGGATAAGCATCGAAAACGTGGAAAGAGTCGACAAAGTTGCAAAATGACGGCCTCTAGTGTACACCTTAAAAAAATAAGACAAATAAATATCCCCTCTGAAATATTCAAAGATACACAACTGGAGGGATTCACAAATTTCAGTTATTAGAAGTGATATAATCAAAATTGGCATGTATGCAATATTCATGCTGCATCTCAGCAATGACTGGATCATCTTTCAAATTGTCCATAATATATGATTGTAAGACGCACCCTGGTGCATCCCCATTCACCATGATCATTGCACATTTAACCCGCGCGGCGCTGGGGTCTCCAGCCGAACGCGCGGCGCTGGGGGGGGGGGGGGGGGGGGCAGGGGTAAATTTGACCTCTCTTATCTTCCGAACCAATGACCGCAGCGAGACACGCAAGGCGGCGATCGAAAGCTCTCAGTGAGAAGAATCTAACGAATACACGAAATTCTTAAATAAAGTCACATGCCAGGTCACGGTCAGGTCAAATGACAAAATTGAGGTTTTTTTTTTTTGGGGGGGGGCCATACTTTCCATCCAAAGCCTTAGATTGCGACTATTATCTCACAAAGTGCTATCAAATGTATAATGCATCTGCCGCATAAGCAGGTGAAATTGTAAGCGAAGGTCAAGGTCAAGGTCAAATTGAAAATAGACCAGAATTTGTCCTCCGTCCTGTATGACTGATATCCCCTTTACTAACACAGTGAATGAATGCATCCTCATCCTGTCCTGGATAAGGATGAGTGAGGATGATATCCTGGGACGTAGTGGGGGGGGGGGGGGGGGGCAGTCATTTGCTGTTTTCAACAATGACTACTTTCCGCCTTCTTTTATATCACCACACCTTTTATATCACCACACCCAAACTACCTCTCTTCATATGCTTTTTTATGTTTGTTTCCATTTCTTAGCTGGTAATGCCGCGACAGTTTCTCTTTTGTTCTCTGGTGTTAACTTAAGGTGCCGTGCGTCGTTGGGATCGAGGGCGAGGGCACTCCTGGTCAAAAAAAATAAAAAAATCAGGTCACAGTAGGTCACAGGTCTACGCAAGTCATGTGACACATGTATGTTTTTTACACGTATAATTCGATAGTAGCAGTTATTGTCACAATCTGACCCCATATATTGGCCCTCATGTCAAGGGCAGGTCACAGAAAGGACAACATTTGAAATTGATTAATATATATAAAATGGCACGTTTCTAGACCAGCTTTGTCTCAGAAATACAGCGGTGGCATTTATTTGTCTGTATCTGGTCACTAAAAGCCAAAAAACGTAACTTAAAAATATGACGTCATGAGTTGCTTATACTTAGGAAGGCATAAGTCAGTCAACAGTAAAGATATTGCCTTGAAATTTTGTTTGGGTATCGTCCATACTTAGTTCTCTAATATATTTTCCGTTTTTTTTCTTCTTCATATCTTAAACAAAAATACGTTTGTGGAAACTCTTCCGAAAAAATTAGTTTTATTTTTATTTTTGGGAATCAAAAACCCAAAATTTCGCAAATCCGAGATAGCCATTTGTAAGAGAATGGTATTTCCTTTCTTTGGACGTCTTTGATTTGCGATTTGCATCAAAAATATTTTCTACGATTTTACAAACATTTACCGTTTTTCCACCAAAAATGGCATGACATGACGTCACTTAAACGTCATTAACTTCCAAAGTACTTCACCAATTCCAATACAATTTTGACAGAAGACGTAGATTTGATGTAGCATAAGGTACCGAAAGTTTCACCTCGATATCTGCCATAGTTTTCAAGTTATTGAGAAGATCCGGGGGGGGGGGGGGTACCCCTCCCCCCAGCGCCGCGCGGGTTAACCAAACCGGGTTGAAGACCAAATAATTTGCCATTTTGCCATTGAAATAGCTATTTTGTAGAGAATGCTATTTCCCTTCTTTTGACGTTTTGTATTTGCAGTTTGCTTCGAAACTCGATTTTCGACGATTTTTAAAACATTTATAGTTTTTCCACCAACAATGCCATGGCATGACGTCACTAAAACGTCATTATCTCTCTCAAAGTACCACACCAATTTCATTTAAATGCTTTGAGAAGATTGTCGATATCTATCATAGTTTTCAAGTTATTGAGAAAATCCGGGAGGGGTAGACCGATTCTGCCCCCCCCCCCCCCCCAGCGAGGGGGAGGGGGGGGGGTGTTAATCCTTATTGTATTCTGTATTTCCGATAAACAGTTGGTACTTGGTCTTATAGTTACCTTTAAAAATTGCGCAGCGGGCGCAGCGGGCAATGCTGACTGTCCGTCTAGTAAAGAGCGATTTTTCTTCCACTTTAGACATCAAACGGTAATACTCGATCAATGAATCGAAATAAGCAGTTCCCTATTCAGTAACCTCAGTGTGACCGTGATTTCAGCCTCCTTCCTGTGTGACGGGCTGGAGGCTGGACAGTACAGACCAGCTCCCGCTGCCCAGTGGTGAGTGTATCTGAGTAGCAGGCCCCATGTTTGCAGGCGGTGATACGGCTCCGCTGGCCGGTGTCAAGCACGTGATTCTCGTCATGTCCGGAAAGGGCGGCGTCGGAAAGTCAACGGTCGCCACACAACTCGCCTTAGGTAAGTCAGACCTCAAGTATTTCCCCTCGTTTTTATGCTCCGGTAGAGTAGATCGCGACCATACAATTTGGCTTTAACATCATTAGTAGTTTTGTTTCACCCCAGTCGCTAACAGGCTGAATCAGCGTTGCTTACATCGATTTCGAATTGGTGTTATCTTATTCGCCCTGATCGTCGTTGAAGACGTCTTTGAGTAGCTGACACCTCCTGCTTCCAGTATTACGTTCCGCCATAGTAACCAGTGACACATAGTATGCCCCTCTGTACAGGTATCCGTGCCGCTGGCCACCGGGTGGGGATCCTGGACATTGACCTATGCGGCCCGAGCATTCCTCGAATGCTCGGTCTGGAAGGCAAGGATGTCCACCAGTGTCCGCAGGGGTAAGTCTTACCTGACGATGGTACAGACTATTTACTGGCGATTATCTGTTTGGCTTTATCAGGGGAAGACACACTGTTTAAAGAAGTGTTCTTCCTGGGATTTGCGGAGTGATGACGTTCTCGGACAGTTGCTGAGTAAACTGTCTGTTTTACCTATACTACCATGATGATTGTTACTTGTCTGACGGGTTCGGTCTAATAGTACGCTGTGTTCGGTGGTTGTGGTATCAGCTGCTGCCTGCCGGATTTGGTCCAATAGTACGCTGTGTTCAGCTGACGGGTTCGGTCTAATAGTACGCTGTGTTCGGCTGAAGGGTTCGGTCTAATAGTACGCTGTGTTCGGTGGCTGTGGTATCAGCTGCTGCCTGACGGATTTGGTCTAATAGTACGCTGTGTTCGGCTGACGGGTTCGGTCTAATAGTACGCTGTGTTCGGCTGACTGGTTCGGTCTAATAGTACGCTGTGTTCGGCTGACTGGTTCGGTCTAATAGTACGCTGTGTTCGGTGGCTGGGGTATCAGCTGCTGCCTGACGGATTTGGTCTAATAGTACGCTGTGTTCGGCTGACGGGTTCGGTCTAATATTACGCTGTGTTCGGCTGAAGGGTTCGGTCTAATAGTACGTTGTGTTCGGTGGTTGTGGTATCAGCTGCTGCCTGACGGGTTTGGTCTAATAGTACGCTGTGTTCGGTGGCTGTGGTATCAGCTGCTGCCTGACGGGTTTGGTCTAATAGTACGCTGTGTTCGGCTGACGGGTTTGGTCTAATAGTACGCTGTGTTTGGTGGTTGTGGTATCAGCTGCTGCCTGACGGGTTTGGTCTAATAGTACGCTGTGTTCGGTGGTTGTGGTATCAGCTGCTGCCTGACGGGTTTGGTCTAATAGTACGCTGTGTTCGGTGGCTGTGGTATCAGCTGCTGTCTGACGGGTTTGGTCTAATAGTACGCTGTGTTCGGTGGCTGTGGTATCAGCTGCTGCCTGACGGGTTTGCCCTAATAGTACGCTGTGTTCGGTGGTTGTGGTATCAGCTGCTGCCTGACGGGTTTGGTCTAATAGTACGCTGTGTTCGGTGGTTGTGGTATCAGCTGCTGCCTGACGGGTTTGGTCTAATAGTACGCTGTGTTCAGTGGTTGTGGTATCAGCTGCTGCCTGACGGGTTTGGTCTAATAGTACGCTGTGTTCGGTGGTTGTGGTATCAGCTGCTGCCTGACGGGTTTGGTCTAATAGTACGCTGTGTTTGGTGGCTGTGGTATCAGCCCGTCGCAGATCGCTCCCTGACTGGTAGTGGTCTGCGGATCTGTGTCGCCAGTAAGCGGGGCAGGCGTGAGCAGGTCAGCCCGTCCTGTTATACAGCTGTGCACGCTAACGATAGTTCTGCTCATGGTAATGAAACAACGGGTAGAACAGTAAGGAATGTAACGCCCGAATGAATTAGACAAGATATAATTTGTATCGTAATTGTTTTGTCTATTATAAATTAAAGGTATTGTTTGCTATCAATAACTTGTATTTCCATAGATTATGTCTTTATGTATTGAATTAAACTCCAGCAAATATACGAAGTAGTGGTCGAAGTAGTGTATATTTCAGTACATGTAGTAGCATTTGGAAGCGGTCATATTAAATTATACTACGAAGTCGAGGTAGTGTATATTTCAGTACCTGTAGTAGCATTTGGAAGCGGTCAGCGGTCGTTCCGACATTTTTTAACTCCCAGACCCATTTAACCCCTTTATGCCCGGAATATCGAAAAATGGTAAATGGAAACGTTGTAGCTAAGGCTTGTAGCTATCTGTTCCAGGAGTCAGATTTAAAATATTTACCATAGGTTACGAGCCAGCCTCGTCTGAAAATCATCGATTTAACATTGGAACCTTATGGTGTAGTAGGTTTTTAACGCCCAAACGCCCGAGTGCTGCCACCTGTTACTGGGTGAGGGCTGATTCTTCCCTGTTCCACAGCTGAGTACGCTGGCGGTAGTTCCCTCCTGTCCTGTCCCCACAGATGGGTGCCCGTGCACGCGGACCAGGAGCAGTGATGTCGATCTACAGTTGGGTACACTAACGTTGTCCCCCCTGTCCTGTTCCAACAGCTGGGTGCCCGTGTACGTGGACCAGGAACAGACGCTGGCTGTGATGTCTATCTACAGCTGGGTACACTAACGTTGTCCCCCTGTCCTGTTCCACAGCTGGGTGCCCGTGTACGCGGACCAGGAGCAGTGATGTCTATCTACAGTTGGGTACACTAACGTTGTCCCCCCTGTCCTGTTCCAACAGCTGGGTGCCCGTGTACGCGGACCAGGAACAGACGCTGGCTATGATGTCTATCTACAGCTGGGTACACTAACGTTGTCCCCCCTGGCCTGTTCCACAGCTGGGTGCCCGTGTACTCGGACCAGGAACATACGCTGGCTATGATGTCTATCTACAGCTGGGTACACTAACGTTGTCCCCCCTGTCCTGTTCCAACAGCTGGGTGCCCGTGTACGCGGACCAGGAACATACGCTGGCTGTGATGTCTATCTACAGCTGGGTACACTAACGTTGTCCCCCCTGTCCTGTTCCAACAGCTGGGTGCCCGTGTACGCGGACCAGGAGCAGTGATGTCGATCTACAGTTGGGTACACTAACGTTGTCCCCCCTGTCCTGTTCCAACAGCTGGGTGCCCGTGTACGCGGACCAGGAACAGACGCTGGCTATGATGTCTATCTACAGCTGGGTACACTAACGTTGTCCCCCCTGTCCTGTTCCAACAGCTGGGTGCCCGTGTACGCGGACCAGGAACAGACGCTGGCTATGATGTCTATCTACAGCTGGGTACACTAACGTTGTCCCCTCTGTCCTGTTCCAACAGCTGGGTGCCCGTGTACGCGGACCAGGAACAGACGCTGGCTATGATGTCTATCTACAGCTGGGTACACTAACGTTGTCCCCCCTGTCCTGTTCCAACAGCTGGGTGCCCGTGTACGCGGACCAGGAGCAGTGATGTTGATCTACAGTTGGGTACACTAACGTTGTCCCCCCTGTCCTGTTCCAACAGCTGGGTGCCCGTGTACGCGGACCAGGAACAGACGCTGGCTATGATGTCTATCTACAGCTGGGTACACTAACGTTGTCCCCCCTGTCCTGTTCCAACAGCTGGGTGCCCGTGTACGCGGACCAGGAACAGACGCTGGCTATGATGTCTATCTACAGCTGGGTACACTAACGTTGTCCCCCTGTCCTGTTCCACAGCTGGGTGCCCGTGTACGCGGACCAGGAACAGACGCTGGCTATGATGTCTATCTACAGCTGGGTACACTAACGTTGTCCCCCCTGTCCTGTTCCAACAGCTGGGTGCCCGTGTACGCGGACCAGGAACATACGCTGGCTATGATGTCTATCTACAGCTGGGTACACTAACGTTGTCCCCCCTGTCCTGTTCCAACAGCTGGGTGCCCGTGTACGCGGACCAGGAACATACGCTGGCTATGATGTCTATCTACAGCTGGGTACACTAACGTTGTCCCCCCTGTCCTGTTCCAACAGCTGGGTGCCCGTGTACGCGGACCAGGAACATACGCTGGCTATGATGTCTATCTACAGCTGGGTACACTATCGTTGTCCCCCCTGTCCTGTTCCACAGCTGGGTGCCCGTGTACGCGGACCAGGAACATACGCTGGCTATGATGTCTATCTACAGCTGGGTACACTAACGTTGTCCCCCCTGTCCTGTTCCAACAGCTGGGTGCCCGTGTACGTGGACCAGGAACATACGCTGGCTATGATGTCTATCTACAGCTGGGTACACCAACGTTGTCCCCCTGTCCTGTTCCACAGCTGGGTGCCCGTGTACGCGGACCAGGAACAGACGCTGGCTATGATGTCTATCTACAGCTGGGTACACTAACGTTGTCCCCCTGTCCTGTTCCACAGCTGGGTGCCCGTGTACGCGGACCAGGAACAGACGCTGGCTATGATGTCTATCTACAGCTGGGTACACTAACGTTGTCCCCCCTGTCCTGTTCCAACAGCTGGGTGCCCGTGTACGCGGACCAGGAACAGACGCTGGCTGTGATGTCTATCTACAGCTGGGTACACTAACGTTGTCCCCCCTGTCCTGTTCCACAGCTGGGTGCCCGTGTACGTGGACCAGGAACAGACGCTGGCTATGATGTCTATCTACAGCTGGGTACACTAACGTTGTCCCCCCTGTCCTGTTCCAACAGCTGGGTGCCCGTGTACGTGGACCAGGCACAGACGCTGGCTATGATGTCTATCTACAGCTGGGTACACTAACGTTGTCCCCCCTGTCCTGTTCCACAGCTGGGTGCCCGTGTACGTGGACCAGGAACAGACGCTGGTTATGATGTCTATCTACAGCTGGGTACACTAACGTTGTCCCCCCTGTCCTGTTCCAACAGCTGGGTGCCCGTGTACGTGGACCAGGAACATACGCTGGCTATGATGTCTATCTACAGCTGAGTACACTAACGTTGTCCCCCCTGTCCTGTTCCAACAGCTGGGTGCCCGTGTACGTGGACCAGGAACATACGCTGGCTATGATGTCTATCTACAGCTGGGTACACTAACGTTGTCCCCCCTGTCCTGTTCCACAGCTGGGTGCCCGCGCACGCGGACCAGGAACAGACGCTGGCTATGATGTCTATCTACAGCTGGGTACACTAACGTTGTCCCCCCTGTCCTGTTCCAACAGCTGGGTGCCCGTGTACGCGGACCAGGAACATACGCTGGCTATGATGTCTATCTACAGCTGGGTACACTAACGTTGTCCCCCTGTCCTGTTCCACAGCTGGGTGCCCGTGTACGCGGACCAGGAACATACGCTGGCTATGATGTCTATCTACAGCTGGGTACACTAACGTTGTCCCCCCTGTCCTGTTCCACAGCTGGGTGCCCGTGTACGCGGACCAGGAACAGACGCTGGCTATGATGTCTATCTACAGCTGGGTACACTAACGTTGTCCCCCCTGTCCTGTTCCACAGCTGGGTGCCCGTGTACGCGGACCAGGAACATACGCTGGCTATGATGTCTATCTACAGCTGGGTACACTAACGTTGTCCCCCTGTCCTGTTCCACAGCTGGGTGCCCGTGTACGTGGACCAGGAACAGACGCTGGCTGTGATGTCTATCTACAGCTGGGTACACTAACGTTGTCCCCCCTGTCCTGTTCCACAGCTGGGTGCCCGTGTACGCGGACCAGGAACAGACGCTGGCTATGATGTCTATCTACAGCTGGGTACACTAACGTTGTCCCCCCTGTCCTGTTCCACAGCTGGGTGCCCGTGTACGCGGACCAGGAACAGACGCTGGCTGTGATGTCTATCTACAGCTGGGTACACTAACGTTGTCCCCCCTGTCCTGTTCCAACAGCTGGGTGCCCGTGTACGCGGACCAGGAACAGACGCTGGCTATGATGTCTATCTACAGCTGGGTACACTCACGTTGTCCCCCCTGTCCTGTTCCAACAGCTGGGTGCCCGTGTACGCGGACCAGGAACATACGCTGGCTGTGATGTCTATCTACAGCTGGGTACACTAACGTTGTCCCCCCTGTCCTGTTCCAACAGCTGGGTGCCCGTGTACGCGGACCAGGAACAGACGCTGGCTGTGATGTCTATCTACAGCTGGGTACACTAACGTTGTCCCCCCTGTCCTGTTCCAACAGCTGGGTGCCCGTGTACGCGGACCAGGAACATACGCCTGCTATGATGTCTATCTACAGCTGGGTACACTAACGTTGTCCCCCCTGTCCTGTTCCAACAGCTGGGTGCCCGTGTACGTGGACCAGGAACATACGCTGGCTATGATGTCTATCTACAGCTGGGTACACTAACGTTGTCCCCCCTGTCCTGTTCCACAGCTGGGTGCCCGTGTACGCGGACCAGGAACAGACGCTGGCAGTGATGTCTATCTACAGCTGGGTACACTAACGTTGTCCCCCCTGTCCTGTTCCACAGCTGGGTGCCCGTGTACGCGGACCAGGAACATACGCTGGCTATGATGTCTATCTACAGCTGGGTACACTAACGTTGTCCCCCCTGTCCTGTTCCACAGCTGGGTGCCCGTGTACGCGGACCAGGAACAGACGCTGGCAGTGATGTCTATCTACAGCTGGGTACACTAACGTTGTCCCCCCTGTCCTGTTCCAACAGCTGGGTGCCCGTGTACGCGGACCAGGAACAGACGCTGGCAGTGATGTCTATCGGCTTCCTTCTGACCGACCGGGACGAGGCGGTCGTCTGGCGCGGACCGAAGAAGACCGGTACGGCTCCCCTGTCTGGTCATGACGTGTCTTTGTGATGACTCCAGTGTACATACATTACGGCGACACGCAAGTGCCTTAGGCATTTCAGGTCTTATACTTATGCAATGGTCTGTTCGCCTTCCTATGAATGCTGTATTTGGTCTGAGGTTTACTATTTGTGGGTCCTGGTGATCATTTTTTCCCGGGTTAAATGACGCTCGTTTAACGCTATCATGCACGTGCTTTTTGGAAGAAGTAATGTTTATCATAAGTTGAATTCTGCAAATTTGATGTTACAAAAAAAAACACGGTTACAACCAGTGCTGTGACCTTGTTATATGTTGTGACTTCGTCCCCAAACCAAACCACTCCCGGGCGGAATTAACCTACTGTGGGTCCATTTTCCAGCTATGATCAAGCAGTTTGTGACGGACGTGGCGTGGCAGGACGTGGATTATCTTCTGATCGACACTCCGCCGGGCACCTCGGACGAGCACATTGCTATCATGGAGAGTCTCAGGTCAGTCGGAGAGCACCTCGGACGAGCACATTGCTATCATGGAGAGTCTCAGGTCAGTCGGAGGTCACCTCGGATGAGCACATCGCTATCATGGAGAGTCTCAGGTCAGTCGGAGGTCACCTGGGACGAGCACATCGCTATCATGGAGAGTCTCAGGTCGGTCGGAGGTCACCTCGGAGGTCACCTCGGACGAGTACATCGCTATCATGGAGAGTCTCAGGTCGGTCGGAGGTCACCTCGGACGAGCACATCGCTATCATGGAGAGTCTCAGGTCGGTCGGAGGTCACCTGGGACGAGCACATCGCTATCATGGAGAGTCTCAGGTCGGTCGGAGGTCACCTCGGAGGTCACCTCGGACGAGTACATCGCTATCATGGAGAGTCTCAGGTCAGTCGGAGGTCACCTCGGACGAGCACATCGCTATCAGGGAGAGTCTCAGGTCGGTCGGAGGTCACCTCGGACGAGCACATCGCTATCATGGAGAGTCTCAGGTCGGTCGGAGGTCACCTCGGACGAGCACATCGCTATCATGGAGAGTCTCAGGTCGGTCGGAGGTCACCTCGGACGAGCACATCGCTATCATGGAGAGTCTCAGGTCGGTCGGAGGTCACCTCGGAGGTCACCTCGGACGAGCACATCGCTATCATGGAGAGTCTCAGGTCAGTCGGAGGTCACCTCGGACGAGCACATCGCTATCATGGAGAGTCTCAGGTCGGTCGGAGGTCACCTCGGACGAGCACATCGCTATCATGGAGAGTCTCAGGTCGGTCGGAGGTCACCTCGGACGAGCACATCGCTATCATGGAGAGTCTCAGGTCGGTCGGAGGTCATCTCGGACGAGTACATCGCTATCATGGAGAGTCTCAGGTCGGTCGGAGGTCACCTCGGACGAGCACATCGCTATCATGGAGAGTCTCAGGTCAGTCGGAGGTCACGGTCACCTCGGAGGTCACCTCGGACGAGCACATCGCTATCATGGAGAGTCTCAGGTCAGTCGGAGGTCACGGTCACCTCGGAGGTCACCTCGGACGAGCACATCGCTATCATGGAGAGTCTCAGGTCAGTCGGAGGTCACGGTCACCTCGGAGGTCGCCTCGGACGAGCACATCGCTATCATGGAGAGTCTCAGGTCAGTCGGAGGTCACGGTCACCTCGGAGGTCACCTCGGACGAGCACATCGCTATTATGGAGAGTCTCAGGTCGGTCGGAGGTCACCTCGAACGAGCACATCGCTATCATGGAGTCTCAGGTCGGTCGGAGGGCACCTCGGACGAGCACATCGCTATCATGGAGAGTCTCAGGTCAGTCGGAGGTCACGGTCACCTCGGAGGTCACCTCGGACGAGCACATCGCTATCATGGAGAGTCTCAGGTCAGTCGGAGGGCACCTCGGACGAGCACATCGCTATCAGGGAGAGTCTCAGGTCGGTCGGAGGTCACCTCGGACGAGCACATCGCTATCATGGAGAGTCTCAGGTCAGTCGGAGGTCACGGTCACCTCGGAGGTCACCTCGGACGAGCACATCGCTATCATGGAGAGTCTCAGGTCGGTCGGAGGTCACCTCGGACGAGCACATCGCTATCATGGAGAGTCTCAGGTCGGTCGGAGGTCACCTTGGACGAGCACATCGCTATCATGGAGAGTCTCAGGTCGGTCGGAGGTCACCTTGGACGAGCACATCGCTATCATGGAGAGTCTCAGGTCGGTCGGAGGTCACCTTGGACGAGCACATCGCTATCATGGAGAGTCTCAGGTCGGTCGGAGGTCACCTCGGACGAGCACATCGCTATCATGGAGAGTCTCAGGTCAGTCGGAGGTCACCTCGGACGAGCACATCGCTATCATGGAGAGTCTCAGGTCGGTCGGAGGTCACCTCGGACGAGCACATCGCTATCATGGAGAGTCTCAGGTCAGTCGGAGGTCACCTCGGACGAGCACATCGCTATCATGGAGAGTCTCAGGTCGGTCGGAGGTCACCTTGGACGAGCACATCGCTATCATGGAGAGTCTCAGGTCGGTCGGAGGTCACCTTGGACGAGCACATCGCTATCATGGAGAGTCTCAGGTCGGTCGGAGGTCACCTCGGACGAGCACATCGCTATCATGGAGAGTCTCAGGTCTGTCGGAGGTCATCTCGGACGAGCACATCTCTATCATGGAGAGTCTCAGGTCGGTCGGAGGTCACCTCGGACGAGCACATCGCTATCATGGAGAGTCTCAGGTCGGTCGGAGGTCATCTCGGACGAGTACATCGCTATCATGGAGAGTCTCAGGTCGGTCGGAGGTCACCTCGGACGAGCACATCGCTATCATGGAGAGTCTCAGGTCGGTCGGAGGTCATCTCGGACGAGTACATCGCTATCATGGAGAGTCTCAGGTCGGTCGGAGGTCACCTCGGAGGTCACCTGGGACGAGCACAGCGCTATCATGGAGAGTCTCAGGTCGGTCGGAGGTCACTGGGGTCACTGGTGAGCCACCAGCCGGGTAGTGGTGGGCTGCAGGGAGACATGTATGCCACGGTGGCGAGCTGTCTATGTTTCGAGGCAGTATCATTAGGTGGATTGAGTACCTACTTTGGCAGTGTCGCACACCTGTCTTGTTGGCTTGCTGTGATTTCTGCCAACTGTGTGCTTCATGCTGTGTCGGAATTGTGTTGTGCTGTAGCTGTGATGTGATTGTGTTTTCTGCTGTGCTGTGGTGTAGTTGTGCTGTGACTGTGCTGTGACAGTATCGCCCCCCTCTCTTCAGGTATATGCGCTGTGTCCTGGTATTGCAGTGTGACTGTGCTGTGTGTTATGTGACTGTGCTGTCCCGTCCTGCTAGGTCGCTGCGCTGTGACGGATGTGTGCTGTGTGCTGTGTGGTGAGGCTATGTGCCGTGACTGTGCCGTCTCCTCTGCAGGTCGCTGCGCTGTGACGGCTGTGTGCTGTGTGCTGTATGCTGTGTGCTGTGTGCTGTGTGCTGTGTGCTGTGTGTTGTGTGCTGTGGCTATGTGTCGTGACTGTGCCGTCTCCCCTGCAGGTCGCTGCGCTGTGACGGCTGTGTGATGTGTGATGTGTGCTGTGTGATATGTGATGTGTGTTGTGTGTTGTGTGATGTGTGATGTGTGCTGTATGTTGTGTGTTGTGTGCTGTGTGATATGTGGTGTGTGTTGTGTGCTGTGTGTTGTGTGATGTGACGGTTGTGTGCTGTGTGTTGTGTGATGTGTGCTGTTTCTATGTGCCGTGACGGTGCCGTCTCCTCTGCAGGTCGCTGCGCTGTGCCGGCTGTGTGCTGTGTGCTGTGTGCTGTGTGCTGTGTGCTGTCACGGCACATCACGGCACATAGCAAGCAAGCAAGCAGTCACGGCACATAGCAGCTGTGTCTATGTGCCGTGACTCTGCCGTCTCCTCTGCAGGTCGCTGCGCTGTGACGGCTGTGTGCTGTGTGCGGTGTGCTGTGTGCTGTGTGCTGTGTGCTGTGTGCTGTGTGCGGTGTGCTGTGTGCTGTGTGCTGTGTGATGTGTGCTGAGGCTATGTGCCGTGACTCTGCCGTCTCCTCTGCAGGTCGCTGCGCTGTGACGGCTGTGTGCTGGTCACCACGCCGCAGAACCTGGCCGTCGGGGACGTCCGTCGCCAAGTCACCTTCTGCCGCCGCACCGGCCTGAAGGTGCTCGGAATTGTCGAGAATATGAGCGGCTTCGTCTGCCCAAACTGCTCGGTAGGTGGCGGTCACCATCCCCAATGCGCCGCCTAGATGGCGCACTCGTCTGGTGACGGTTTCGTTTCGTTAATACTATTCATTCAATGTTGCCTGTCTGACAAAGTCAGCTGTCGGCTCTTCTCGATATGCCTTGCTTCTGAGTTAAGGCTTTTGTTTAGTTAAGACTATTCGATGCTGGCAAAGGACAACCTGCCGGTTGTCATATCCCATTTACAAGCCATTTACATTTACAAGCCAATGTTGTTAACAATAAGTAAGTTGCAATGGAAGGCGGCGAGGTGTTTCTAAAAGAAACTGTCCCATTTATTTTAGGATTTAGCATTATATTTAAGTTGAGATAGCCAAAGCGGCCCCACAATAAACAAACTAGCGTTTTGTGAAAGGTTCACTCCAAAGCTACATAGTTTCATTAAGCAATTTCGTTATTTTTCCGTCCGATACCTCACGTGACAAAGCTGCCGATAGGTTGTCAATTCAAACTGTCAAGGCTAGATAGAGCTTGACAACGCTATGGAGTCCGCTAGGCTAGATCCCTTTCGTTCAAGGTCGTCTGCATGGTTTTCATGCTGTTCTCTTTTGTAATCAACTATTGATGTGTATGCTTAATGCTTATTGCTGTTGTATATCTCAGATTAAAGATTTTCGAAGTGACGATAGGACATTTTTTTCTCCACAAGTCTGTCAATCGTATATAGTATTGAGGTTCAATTGAGACAACATTGCAATGATCATCTTTTGTGTAACGAAACATTCTCTGCAGGTCTCGATTTCCATTCGGTAAACCCTCTAATTGTTTGCACGAGTGGCATGATGTCCCTTCGCCTGTATTAACTCAATCGCCTGCGGCTTTAAATGAGGTATTGGCTGAAAATATCCATTGGCATAAGCCCACGCTGGGTCGCTTTGCGCCAGGCGTGTGCGGTTATAGACTGCTTAATGTACACCAGGCACCACCTGGGAGCAACACTCCATTTCGTAAAAGCTGAGGCCGTCAAGCCAACCTCTGCACTGTGGACGGGATCGCCGCTCTAACTCGACACGGGTCCAAAACTAAAGTGTCGGGAAATGCTATGACACCTATACCTCTGTGTTCAAAACTCTTCATACCACATTGTCCTGGGCTTTGTTTTCTTATTGCGGGTGCTATTTCATGGCGAAACCCTAACTTAAACGTATACTTTCGGGTCGCGTCGGCCGGACCCGCCCTCCACACATTTCGGCAGCGTGTCTTTGGAGCAAGAGAACGTGCCAAATTTTTGAAGGAAATGTACATATATATATATATATATATATATATATATATATATATATATATATATATATATATATATATATATATATATATATATATATACACACACCAAAAGATATCTCTGAATCTGGGGAACACAATGAACCCAAAATTATTGGCAATCACGTAATCGGTTATGCTGTAATTGTACACCAAGGTATCATAGACAAATGGTCGTTACAAAACTATCGAACTATCGATATAGAGACGTACAAAAATGTATCCCCGAGTACCCCGACAAAAATCATACCACATGTCTATGAGACTGTGCACTCCACCGCGTTCCACCGCGAAATTTGTGCTCCTACTTGCAACTCTACGTGGCAGGTCGATAAGGATCCGTATTTCGAAAACTATCCGTGTGCATATTACGCTCACTACGTGATTATCCAGAATTATCCAATTTTTGGTGAGGCTTTCCCATTTTCCCTTCCTTATTATATATGTTTCATACATGTATATTCTCCCCATCCCCCTCGGTGAGAGGGATGGGAAGGACTTTCCCCGTCCTCAACCTACCATAGGTTCTCAATGCTCGTTCAGTCCAGCAGCCCGCGCCTAACCCGGCATTGACTGGGGTCTCAGCAGAACGCCATTGACTGGGGGGGGAGGGGGGGGGGGGGGTAAATGCCCCTGGTTATCTTCTGAACCAATTATCGCAGCGAGACGCGCAAGGCGGCGATCGAAAGCTCTCAATGAGACGAATATCAAGTATGCTAAACATGTCAAAGTGGTGTCAAATGTCAGGTCACGGTCAGGTCAAAGGTCAAAATCGGCGTATTTGAGTTTATGGGCCATACTTTACATCCAAAGCCTTCGATTGCGACCAGTTTCACCCAAAGTGCTGCTAAAGGTATGCTACATATCCCGCATGAGCTAAAGTGAGATTGTTGGCCAAGGTCAAGGTCAGGTCACAAAAGGTCACTGCTCAAAATATCTATGAAAGTCATGCAACACATGTTTTATGAGTTATTTTCCACGTATAATTCGATAGTGATAGTCATTGTACCAACTGACTTCATTTACGTGAAGTTAATGTCAATTTCAGGTCAAGTTCAGGTCACCGAAGGTCAACATTTTAAATTGTTAAATCTCAACATAAAAGGCATGTTGCTAGACCAGTTTTGTCTCAGAAATTTAGTGGTAGCATTTATTTGTCTGTATCTAGTCAATAAAAGCAAAAAACGCAATTTCAAAATATGGCGTCATGAGTTACCCATACTTTAGATGTCATAAGTCAGTCAAAAATGGAGATATCAGTTCGAAATTTGGTATGGTAGTTGCCTATGTATGGTTCTCTGACATATCCTCCGTTTTAAAAAAAAATTGAGAAAATTTTGATTTTGTGAGAATTTTTTTTGGGGGGGGGGATCAAAAACTGCAAATGTCAAACATCCGAGATAGCCAGTTTGTAGCCGTTGCACTTTGCTATCTTTTGGCGTTTTTCGATTGCATTTTGCTTCAAATGTGGCATTTGTACGGCCTGGCAAAGTTGAGCTGATTTTGGTGTAAAACTCGTGTGTAGTGACGTCACTAAATTCGTATAACTCGAGAACAAAAATCGACGAAATTTCTTCTTTTTTTGCACACAAGACGCATAAATGATGTATAAGAAGGTACCCAAAGTTTCACGTTGATAACGCTATTAGTTCTTCAGCTATTGCGAAAATTCATCAGGGGGGGGGGGGGGGGCGTTAAACGCCCCCCCCCCCGTCAATGGCGGGCTAATAGGCAGTGAACGCAATGGCTCGTGTTGTTATATTATAGAGTGTCTTAAGGACTGAAGGACTGATGTAAATTACGTTTTAATCCACTTACATGAAAGAAGCAACAATTATCTTCTACCAGATCAAACGGAAAGTACAGTTCGTTATTTTGCCCGAGCGCCGCTGCGTTGGGCGCAGCGCGCAAGCTGATTCACGCTGATACACGATTTGGAGATTATATGGAGAGTTTAGCTCCCCTTTATATGCCGTTCCAAAAAGATAACCTGGCTTTTAGAATGTCGAAAAAATACGGTTTTTATTTGTATAATTTGGATGCGTTTTAAAATAAATTCGGGTCGGGCCCGGCCTGGGCCGGTGCTATAAGGTGACCTGGGAAGCAGGTCAGGTCACGACCCACCAGTCGCGAGCGAGTAGGGTGGAAGGATGTGCGTTAGCAGCCGCGATATTGCTGAGTTAGGCTTTAGTGTCGGTGTCTCAAACCTTTCAGTGACGAATTTACTGGAGTACCTGGATATACAATTTAGCCAGGATCTTGGTTCTTCTTCGGCGCTAAATTATAGCGTAAGGGTTCTCATCTCCAAAATTAAGAAGAAGTGGGAGGCCGCGTGTCGAAGGAAGCTTAAATTTCTAGGCACTATCAGCGAGTGGCTGAACGGCGATTTCTGCTTGTCCTTGCCCATGTGCCAGGCTACCCACCGCGGAAGACCAACCCACCAGCACGCCAACAGAGTTCCCAGGATAGTATGATAGGTACTCGCACACTAGCTTGGAATGTAAGCCGTCCGCTATTATTATTGGATGTAGCAGTTGGATTTAGCTTACGCTTACGCTTGATTTGAGTCGTGACCATTAATTTTGGGATATTGCACCTCTATTTTCCTTTCTTATCTCGCTTGAGATAACATATTTGAAATCAGCGCACCAAAAAGGACCTACATACTCATTTGCATTGTCTTACATGCTACCAAAGCCAGCTTTCGGGCCGTGTCGCGCTAGAAGGGTCAATCCGCCCACTGGGCTCTGGTTCGGTCGATAGCCACATCTGCCCTCTCGACGACAGAGGTCTGCCCCAGTATACAGGAGTCGCCGAGACGACAGAGGTCTGCCCTCTCGATGACAGAGGTCTGCCCCACTATACAGGAGTCGCCGAGACGGCAGAGGTCTGCCCTCTCGACGACAGAGGTCTGCCCCACTATACAGGAGTCGCCGAGATGGCAGAGGTCTGCCCTCTCGACGACAGAGGTCTGCCCCACTATACAGGAGTCGCCGAGACGGCAGAGGTCTGCCCTCTCAACGACAGAGGTCTGCCCTCTCAACGACAGAGGTCTGCCCTCTCAACGACAGAGGTCTGCCCCACTATACAGGAGTCGCCGAGACGGCAGAGGTCTGCTCTCTCGATGACAGAGGTCTGCCCCAGTATACAGGAGTCGCCGAGACGGCAGAGGTCTGCCCTCTCGACGACAGAGGTCTGCCCTCTCGACGACAGAGGTCTGCCCCAGTATACAGGAGTCGCCGAGACGGCAGAGGTCTGCCCTCTCGACGACAGAGGTCTGCCCTCTCGACGACAGAGGTCTGCCCTCTCGACGACAGAGGTCTGCCCTCTCGACGACAGAGGTCTGCCCCAGTATACAGGAGTCGCCGAGACGGCAGAGGTCTGCCCTCTCGACGACAGAGGTCTGCCCCAGTATACAGGAGTCGCCGAGACGGCAGAGGTCTGCCCTCTCGACGACAGAGGTCTGCCCTCTCGACGACAGAGGTCTGCCCCAGTATACAGGAGTCGCCGAGACGGCAGAGGTCTGCCCTCTCGACGACAGAGGTCTGCCCTCTCGACGACAGAGGTCTGCCCTCTCGACGACAGAGGTCTGCCCTCTCGACGACAGAGGTCTGCCCCAGTATACAGGAGTCGCCGAGACGGCAGAGGTCTGCCCTCTCGACGACAGAGGTCTGCCCCACTATACAGGAGTCGCCGAGACGGCAGAGGTCTGCCCTCTCAACGACAGAGGTCTGCCCCACTATACAGGAGTCGCCGAGACGGCAGAGGTCTGCCCTCTCGATGACAGAGGTCTGCCCCAGTATACAGGAGTCGCCGAGACGGCAGAGGTCTGCCCTCTCGACGACAGAGGTCTGCCCTCTCGACGACAGAGGTCTGCCCTCTCGACGACAGAGGTCTGCCCCACTATACAGGAGTCGCCGAGACGGCAGAGGTCTGCCCTCTCAACGGCAGAGGTCTGCCCTCTCGACGACAGAGGTCTGCCCTCTCGACGACAGAGGTCTGCCCTCTCGACAACAGAGGTCTGCCCTCTCGACGACAGAGGTCTGCCCTCTCGACGACAGAGGTCTGCCCTCTCGACGACAGAGGTCTGCCCCAGTATACAGGAGTCGCCGAGACGGCAGAGGTCTGCCCTCTCGACGACAGAGGTCTGCCCTCTCGACGACAGAGGTCTGCCCCAGTATACAGGAGTCGCCGAGACGGCAGAGGTCTGCCCTCTCAACGACAGAGGTCTGCCCCAGTATACAGGAGTCGCCGAGACGGCAGAGGTCTGCCCTCTCGACGGCAGAGGTCTGCCCTCTCGACGACAGAGGTCTGCCCTCTCGACGACAGAGGTCTGCCCTCTCGACGACAGAGGTCTGCCCCACTATACAGGAGTCGCCGAGACGGCAGAGGTCTGCCCTCTCAACGACAGAGGTCTGCCCCAGTATACAGGAGTCGCCGAGACGGCAGAGGTCTGCCCTCTCGACGACAGAGGTCTTCCCTCTCGACGACAGAGGTCTGCCCTCTCGACGACAGAGGTCTGCCCTCTCGACGACAGAGGTCTGCCCTCTCGACGACAGAGGTCTGCCCCACTATACAGGAGTCGCCGAGACGGCAGAGGTCTGCCCTCTCAACGACAGAGGTCTGCCCTCTCGACGACAGAGGTCTGCCCTCTCGACGACAGAGGTCTGCCCTCTCGACGACAGAGGTCTGCCCTCTCGACGACAGAGGTCTGCCCTCTCGACGACAGAGGTCTGCCCTCTCGACGACAGAGGTCTGCCCTCTCAACGACAGAGGTCTGCCCTCTCGACGACAGAGGTCTGCCCCACTATACAGGAGTCGCCGAGACGGCAGAGGTCTGCCCTCTCAACGGCAGAGGTCTGCCCTCTCGACGACAGAGGTCTGCCCTCTCGACGACAGAGGTCTGCCCTCTCAACGACAGAGGTCTGCCCTCTCAACGACAGAGGTCTGCCCTCTCGACGACAGAGGTCTGCCCCACTATACAGGAGTCGCCGAGACGGCAGAGGTCTGCCCTCTCAACGGCAGAGGTCTGCCCTCTCGACGACAGAGGTCTGCCCTCTCGACGACAGAGGTCTGCCCTCTCAACGACAGAGGTCTGCCCTCTCGACGACAGAGGTCTGCCCCAGTATACAGGAGTCGCCGAGACGACAGAGGTCTGCCCTCTCGACGACAGAGGTCTGCCCTCTCGACGACAGAGGTCTGCCCCACTATACAGGAGTCGCCGAGACGGCAGAGGTCTGCCCTCTCAACGACAGAGGTCTGCCCTCTCGACGACAGAGGTCTGCCCCAGTATACAGGAGTCGCCGAGACGGCAGAGGTCTGCCCTCTCGACGACAGAGGTCTGCCCTCTCGACGACAGAGGTCTGCCCTCTCGACGACAGAGGTCTGCCCCAGTATACAGGAGTCGCCGAGACGACAGAGGTCTGCCCTCTCGACGACAGAGGTCTGCCCCACTATACAGGAGTCGCCGAGACGGCAGAGGTCTGCCCTCTCAACGACAGAGGTCTGCCCTCTCGACGACAGAGGTCTGCCCCAGTATACAGGAGTCGCCGAGACGGCAGAGGTCTGCCCTCTCGACGACAGAGGTCTGCCCCAGTATACAGGAGTCGCCGAGGCGACAGAAGTCTGCCCTCTCGATGGCAGAGATCTGCCCAGTATACAGGAGTCGCCGAGGCGACAGAGGTCTGCCCTCTCGATGGCAGAGGTCTGCCCTCTCGACGACAGAGGTCTGCCCCACTATACAGGAGTCGCCGAGACGGCAGAGGTCTGCCCTCTCAACGGCAGAGGTCTGCCCTCTCGACGACAAAGGTCTGCCCCAGTATACAGGAGTCGCCGAGTGGCGGCCAGTGTGAGCAAGTTGTGTGGCCAGTCCTTTCAGGTGTCTCTGTTTATTGTGTTGCCTGTCATAGTGTGGTATTTTGGTGACTGTGGTATGAAGCGGTCAATGGAATTCAAACGAAGGCGAAATGATATGAATCGGATGTCGTGAACCACGAGCACGAGGACCAATTGAAATTGCAGTTCAATACAGGCTCTTCTGAAAATAATCCATACTAATGTGCCCCAACACTATTCTCTATATTTTTCGTTCATATTATTTACGTTTTTATTTCTCTTCTCCATTTTCTCTTTACCGCTGCCCGTTGTGAATGTTTTGCTGAAAAATGTCGCTGCAGTTCAATACGTCGACCACGGATGCCGCCACTGTTGAAATGCTATTTTGATATTGAAGGAAAGCCTCAAATTGTTAATGGAAATCTTTGGAGGAATCTGAATATATTAAAATTCATTCGAATACATTAGAATACCAAAGTTGAATCTCGTGTTAAGGCCTGATTTACTCGATTGCGATTCCAGTTAATTGAAGTTGACCGTACCGTTTTAGCTGGAATCCTAGCGGCCCCGTGGGTTCGTTAGTGCGGAATATGGATGCACTCTGGTCTCGTCTCCGCTGCATATAGTGACTAAACTCTGGTCTAGTCTCCGCTGCATGAGTGACTAAACTCTGGTCTAGTCTCCGCTGCATGAGTGACTAAACTCTGGTCTAGTCTCCGCTGCATAGAGTGACTAAACTCTGGTCTAGTCTCCGCTGCATGAGTGACTAAACTCTGGTCTAGTCTCCGCTGCATGAGTGACTAAACTCTGGTCTAGTCTCCGCTGCATAGAGTGACTAAACTCTGGTCTAGTCTCCGCTGCATGAGTGACTAAACTCTGGTCTAGTCTCCGCTGCATAGAGTGACTAAACTCTGGTCTAGTCTCCGCTGCATGAGTGACTAAACTATGGTCTCGTCTCCGCTGCATAGAGTGTCTAAACTCTAGTCTAGTCTCTGCTGCATAGAGTGACTAATCTCTGGTCTAGTCTCTGCTGCATAGAGTGACTAAACTCTGGTCTAGTCTCTGCTGCATAGAGTGACTGAACTCTGGTCTAGTCTCCGCTGCATGAGTGACTAAACTCTGGTCTAGTCTCCGCTGCATAGAGTGACTAAACTCTGGTCTAGTCTCTGCTGCATAGAGTGACTAAACTCTGGTCTAGTCTCCGCTGCATAGAGTGACTAAACTCTGGTCTAGTCTCTGCTGCATAGAGTGACTAAACTCTGGTCTCTGCTGCATAGAGTGACTAAACTATGGTCTCGTCTCCGCTGCATAGAGTGTCTAAACTCTGGTCTAGTCTCTGCTGCATAGAGTGACTAATCTCTGGTCTAGTCTCTGCTGCATAGAGTGACTAAACTATGGTCTCGTCTCCGCTGCATAGAGTGTCTAACTCTGGTCTCGTCTCTGCTGTATAGAGTGACTAAACTCTGGTCTAGTCTCCGCTGCATAGAGTGACTAAACTCTGGTCTCGTCTCTGCTGCATAGAGTGACTAAACTATGGTCTCGTCTCCGCTGCATAGAGTGACTAAACTCTGGTCTAGTCTCTGCTGCATAGAGTGACTAAACTCTGGTCTAGTCTCTGCTGTATAGTGACTAAACTCTGGTCTAGTCTCCGCTGCATGAGTGACTAAACTCTGGTCTAGTCTCCGCTGCATAGAGTGACTAAACTCTGGTCTAGTCTCCGCTGCATGAGTGACTAAACTCTGGTCTAGTCTCCGCTGCATGAGTGACTAAACTCTGGTCTAGTCTCCGCTGCATAGAGTGACTAAACTCTGGTCTAGTCTCCGCTGCATGAGTGACTAAACTCTGGTCTAGTCTCCGCTGCATAGAGTGACTAAACTCTGGTCTAGTCTCCGCTGCATGAGTGACTAAACTATGGTCTCGTCTCCGCTGCATAGAGTGTCTAAACTCTAGTCTAGTCTCTGCTGCATAGAGTGACTAATCTCTGGTCTAGTCTCTGCTGCATAGAGTGACTAAACTCTGGTCTAGTCTCTGCTGCATAGAGTGACTGAACTCTGGTCTAGTCTCCGCTGCATGAGTGACTAAACTCTGGTCTAGTCTCCGCTGCATAGAGTGACTAAACTCTGGTCTAGTCTCTGCTGCATAGAGTGACTAAACTCTGGTCTAGTCTCCGCTGCATAGAGTGACTAAACTCTGGTCTAGTCTCTGCTGCATAGAGTGACTAAACTCTGGTCTCTGCTGCATAGAGTGACTAAACTATGGTCTCGTCTCCGCTGCATAGTGTCTAAACTCTGGTCTAGTCTCTGCTGCATAGAGTGACTAATCTCTGGTCTAGTCTCTGCTGCATAGAGTGACTAAACTATGGTCTCGTCTCCGCTGCATAGAGTGTCTAACTCTGGTCTCGTCTCTGCTGTATAGAGTGACTAAACTCTGGTCTAGTCTCCGCTGCATAGAGTGACTAAACTCTGGTCTCGTCTCTGCTGCATAGAGTGACTAAACTATGGTCTCGTCTCCGCTGCATAGAGTGACTAAACTCTGGTCTAGTCTCTGCTGCATAGAGTGACTAAACTCTGGTCTAGTCTCCGCTGCATAGAGTGACTAAACTCTGGTCTAGTCTCTGCTGCATAGAGTGACTAAACTCTGGTCTAGTCTCCGCTGCATAGAGTGACTGAACTCTGGTCTAGTCTCTGCTGCATAGAGTGACTGAACTCTGGTCTAGTCTCTGCTGCGTAGAGTGACTAAACTCTGGTCTAGTCTCCGCTGCATAGAGTGACTGAACTCTGGTCTAGTCTCCGCTGCATAGAGTGACTAAACTCTGGTCTAGTCTCTGCTGCATAGAGTGACTAAACTCTGGTCTAGTCTCTGCTGTATAGAGTGACTGAACTCTGGTCTAGTCTCCGCTGCATAAAGTGACTAAACTCTGGTCTAGTCTCTGCTGCATAGAGTGACTAAACTCTGGTCTAGTCCCTGCTGCATAGAGTAACTAAACTCTGGTCTCGTCTCCGCTGCATAGAGTGACTATACACTGGTCTAGTCTCTGCTGCATAGAGTGACTGAACTCTGGTCTAGTCTCTGCTGCATAGAGTTACTAAACTCTGGTCTAGTCTCTGCTGCATAGAGTTACTAAACTCTGGTCTAGTCTCTGCTGTATAGAGTGACTAAACTCTGGTCTAGTCTCTGCTGCATAGAGTGACTGAACTCTGGTCTAGCCTCTGCTGCATAGAGTGACTGAACTCTGGTCTAGTCTCTGCTGCATATAGTGACTAAACTCTGGTCTAGTCTCTGCTGCATAGAGTGACTAAACTCTGGTCTAGTCTCCGCTGCATAGAGTGACTAAACTCTGGTCTAGTCTCCGCTGCATAGAGTGACTAAACTCTGTCCTAGTCTCTGCTGCATAGAGTGACTAAACTCTGGTCTAGTCTCCGCTGCATAGAGTGACTAAACTCTGGTCTAGTATCCGCTGCATAGAGTGACTAAATTCTGGTCTAGTCTCTGATGCATAGAGTTACTAAACTCTGGTCTAGTCTCTGCTGCATAGAGTGACTAAACTCTGGTCTAGTCTCTGCTGTATAGTGACTAAACTCTGGTCTAGTCTCCGCTGCATAGAGTGACTAAACTTTGGTCTAGTCTTTGCTGCATAGAGTGAATAAACTCTGGTCTAGTCTCTGCTGCATAGAGTGACTAAACTATGGTCTCGTCTCTGCTGCATAGAGTGACTAAACTCTGGTCTGGTCTCTGCTGCATATAGTGACTAAACTCTGGTCTCGTCTCCGCTGCATAGAGTGACTAAACTCTGGTCTAGTCTCTGCTGCATAGAGTGACTGAACTCTGGTCTAGTATCTGCTGCATAGAGTGACTAAACTCTGGTCTCGTCTCTGCTGCATAGAGTGACTAAACTCTGGTCTAGTCTCTGCTGCATATAGTGACTAAACTCTGGTCTCGTCTCCGCTGCATAGTGACTAAACTCTGGTCTAGTCTCTGCTGCATAGAGTGACTAAACTCTGGTCTCGTCTCTGCTGCATATAGTGACTAAACTCTGGTCTAGTCTCTGCTGCATATAGTGACTAAACTCTGGTCTAGCCTCTGCTGCATAGAGTGACTAAACTCTGGTCTAGTCTCTGCTGCATAGAGTGACTAAACTCTGGTCTCGTCTCTGCTGCATAGAGTGACTGAACTCTGGTCTAGTCTCTGCTGCATAGAGTGACTAAACTCTGGTCTCGTCTCTGCTGCATAGAGTGACTGAACTCTGGTCTAGTCTCTGCTGCATAGGGTGACTAAACTCTGGTATCTGCTGCATAGAGTGACTGAACTCTGGTCTAGTCTCTGCTGCATAGAGTAACTAAACTCTGGTCTCTGCTGCATAGAGTGACTAAACTCTGGTCTAGTCTCCGCTGCATAGAGTGACTAAACTCTGGTCTAGTCTCCGCTGCATAGAGTGACTAAATTCTGGTCTAGTCTCTGCTGCATAGTGACTAAACTCTGGTCTAGTCTCTGCTGCATAGAGTGACTAAACTCTGGTCTAGTATCTGCTGCATAGAGTGATTAAACTCTGGTCTAGTCTCTGCTGCATAGAGTGACTAAACTCTGGTCTAGTCTCTGCTGTATAGTGACTAAACTCTGGTCTAGTCTCCGCTGCATAGAGTGACTAAACTCTGGTCTAGTCTCTGCTGCATAGAGTGACTAAACTCTGGTCTAGTCTCTGCTGCATAGAGTGACTAAACTCTGGTCTAGTATCTGCTGCCTAGAGTGACTAAACTCTGGTCTCGTCTCCGCTGCATAGAGTGACTGAACTCTGGTCTAGTCTCTGCTGCATAGAGTGACTAAACTCTGGTCTAGTCTCCGCTGCATGGAGTGACTAAACTCTGGTCTCGTCTCTGCTGCATAGAGTGACTAAACTCTGGTCTAGTCTCCGCTGCATGGAGTGACTAAACTCTGGTCTAGTCTCCGCTGCATAGAGTGACTAAATTCTGGTCTAGTCTCTGCTGCATAGTGACTAAACTCTGGTCTAGTCTCTGCTGCATAGAGTGACTAAACTCTGGTCTAGTATCTGCTGCATAGAGTGATTAAACTCTGGTCTAGTCTCTGCTGCATAGAGTGACTAAACTCTGGTCTAGTCTCTGCTGTATAGTGACTAAACTCTGGTCTAGTCTCCGCTGCATAGTGACTAAACTCTGGTCTAGTCTCTGCTGCATAGAGTGACTAAACTCTGGTCTAGTCTCTGCTGCATAGAGTGACTAAACTCTGGTCTAGTATCTGCTGCCTAGAGTGACTAAACTCTGGTCTCGTCTCCGCTGCATAGAATGACTGAACTCTGGTCTAGTCTCTGCTGCATAGAGTGACTAAACTCTGGTCTAGTCTCCGCTGCATAGAGTGACTAAACTCTGGTCTAGTCTCCGCTGCATGTAGTGACTAAACTCTGGTCTAGTCTCTGCTGCATAGTGACTAAACTCTGGTCTAGTATCTGCTGTATAGAGTGACTAAACTCTGGTCTCGTCTCCGCTGCATGGAGTGACTAAACTCTGGTCTCGTCTCCGCTGCATAGAGTAACTAAACTCTGGTCTCTGCTGCATAGAGTGACTAAACTCTGGTCTAGTATCTGCTGTATAGAGTGACTAAACTCTGGTCTCGTCTCCGCTGCATGGAGTGACTAAACTCTGGTCTCGTCTCCGCTGCATAGAGTAACTAAACTCTGGTCTCTGCTGCATGGAGTGACTAAACTCTGGTCTCGTCTCCGCTGCATAGAGTAACTAAACTCTGGTCTCTGCTGCATGGAGTGACTAAACTCTGGTCTCGTCTCCGCTGCATAGAGTAACTCTCGACAATGCCGCTCATTTTCACAGCAGAAGTTCTTAGCTTGTTTGAAGCAGTTTTGTTTGCCCTCGACGTCGTTCGTGTAGCCTTATTGCGCTCTGTACACTGTCTCTGTACACTGTCTGTCTTTAATAAAGTGAGCTTCCCCTGAATTGTGTTTTGCAAGCAATTTCCAGGGAAGCATATTGGTAAGATGAAGTGCATTGTTACACAGTTGCTGTTCTTCATCTCATGCTATGTTGAGCGACCTTGGCTGTATCAGTATCTGATTGTTTTTTCACCACGAAGGACAGTTAATCCCGTTCATGATGATGCACTTCCGAGACTAGTGGGCTAGCCATACAAATGGAACCTACAATCCTTTATGTCCGTGTGGTTAGGGCGACAGGGCGCTCTTCGGCGAGATAGCCCACTGAGCGGTCTGCTGCTATTAGCCCAGACACTACTTACTGGTCTGGGTAAACTTTTTTGCCAGTGTGAATACGCTCAGGATGGCATTCGACCCAAGAATAACTGTTTCTCTCCGGAGGCGGGGAGATTCGTGGGAGAGAACGGTGAGGTTGGGGCTGAACCATCAACTGCTCAATTGACTTTGTGAAAGCGAAAGAGCTTTAACCCGAGTGCGTGGGTGGGTGTCCGCGAGTGCCACAGCATATGTACAGGAAGCGTTCCTGGCGCTGCAAGCAGGCTTTGATGTGACAAGTATCGCTCATCTCTTCAAGCCACGGCCCGCCATCGTTGGTCTTCGTGCCTGGGGTGCCGTCACAGCTAAACAATACGGGCCTAACAGGCTGGCAGCCTGCTGCATTGTCGGCCGACGGGTGACTTCTGCAGGCTGCTTTATATTCATTGGTGGGTCCGGTTACCGCCCAGTCGATACGCTGGAATAGCTGACCTCCCGCGGGACCTTCACTTTCCGCTTACTCGGGTTGATTGATAAAGCAAACCACCCGGAACGGCAATGAGTGGAATTAGCCCACTGCGATGGAACGGGTGTTGTATTTACGAGGAGAGCAATTCGCTGTTTTCGTGCAGTTGCGTCGGTCACGTGACGTATCCCGACTCCAGAGGGACGGGCAGGTGGTGACGGGGTGGGTCCGAGCTGGCGGACCGCTCTCCACTGCAGTGGCGGCACGGCGTCCAATTTGTGAGATGCATCAATCCAACGTGATGCAATTCAACTGCGTTCGGTGTCGCTCCATTTGTCCCTGAAGTGAGTTACATTCGTGGACTATAGACTATAGTCCAGAGACTATAGACTATAGTCCAGAGACTATAGAATATAGTCCAGAGACTATAGAATATAGACCAGAGACTATATACTAGAGTCCAGAGACTATAGAATATAGTCCAGAGACTAAACTATAGTCTATAGACTATAGACTATAGTCCAGAGACTATAGACTATAGTCTATAGACTATAGACTATAGTCTATAGACTATAGACTATAGACTATAGTCAAGAGACTATAGACTAGTCCATAGACTATATACTATAGTCCAGAGACTATAGACTATAGACTATCTTTATTAAGGAGCGTCCACAGTGCACCCGTGGCTTTTCCCGTCGTAATGAATGCATGCATACACACATTTACGGCTGTATATTCAGTTAAAATTTACTTAACTTGTGCATAATGCATTCTGAATATTATGCATACAGAGGCGAGGACGTATATCACGATAGATCGCAAAGAATATTAACATGCTGCATATTATATTCAACGCCTGAATGCTATTTACACGGTCATTGCCATTGATATTAAGTTTTTTTTCTTATTCACTGGCTGGCAAATCTCGTTTCATGAACCGGGCTGTGCTCGACTCTGAGTCAACTTCGATTCAACGCAGACCCAACTCAATTGAGCCAGAGTTGAGTCGATTACAAATATTCAAGGATGAATCGAGTGGGATTTGAATCGGCTGTTTTATCTTTCAGGTAATTGTGTATCTGCTCATTCTCAAATGAGTCGAACGAAGTTGACAAACGACTGAAACAACATTTTGGACATTAATCAATTACTATGGAATCATTCCTTCGCCGTCGTTTTTGTTTACAGGAGTCGCGCAGACAGTGGTATCGGTTTCCTCACGCGTATGTAAAACGCCAGCATGCGCATAACTTGATCTTAGTGAGTCGAAAAAGTATCGGCTGAAATATCCACCTCCCTGTTGAGTTGGAATGGATTCGAACCAAAGAAAATATGAGTATGTGTTAAAGGGATATTGCCACCTCCGGGGGATTTCTTAAAAGCAACTTAAATGAATGGTGGGATCAACAATCGTGTATGTTCAAGCTCAAACTTGCTCCTGCAGCACCTACAGCAGGGTATCGGCATTTATTTCTGACTCCAAAACGTTGGTCCCAGCTGTGCACGGTACTAGATTAATGATGGCCGCTATCATCCAGTTTGGCTGTGATATTGGCGCCCGCCTAAAGCCGAAGCGTACGAATTCGCCGAGACTTGACCTTGAAAAGTCTATCTGTGTTATAAGGTATAGGTCACAACTGCTACGGCCCCAAAGTCGAGCCATAGCCATTCTTGCTGTTTTATTCATGTTTTATTATGAAAGAGGCTATAGGTGTTGAAAATATAATTAACTGTATACGCATTTTTAATTTTAAAGTGCACTGACGGAATGGTGATGCTGAGTTTGCAATATTCAAAAGCAAATCATAGTACGCAAAGAAGTGATTCTAAATAGTGATGAGGCGACTCCAATTTTACGAATGTGTGCCAATCATGAGTGGTGAAAAATGTATTTTTGTATCTAATGTGGGGAGTTTCGGGAACCACATTTTGCAGGTGAAATCGGGCACGCTTAATCTACCGATACACACCAACAACTCCATATTGGCCTGCGAGGTGGCAATATCCCTTTATGTCCACTCGAAACACCTGTTCCTGGAATCCAATTCGAGTCAGAGTCAACAAATTTTGAGTCAGAGTTTCATAGACTGCAGTTATTTGCAACTTGAACACAGTCTTCATTTATTCAATCCAGTTGAAGTTCACTCAAGGGAGACATCCAAGGCAATAAACATGCAATGCCAGGCAATAAATCACTGATAGTTTAATGGACGAATGCCGTCGTTCCGCAATATAGCCGTTCCCGGGGTGTCGTTGACAGAGTTCAGAGCGCGGCGTGTTGACACGATCCGAGGACCTCACAGAGCGCCGTGTCTCTGCCGGCCTCCACCGACCCACGCCGTGCTGTTGACACGATCCGCGGACCTCACAGAGCGCCGTGTCTCTGCCGCAATCCGCCAGCCTCCACCGACCCACGCCGTACTCTGTTAACCAGCTGGCGAGGATCGGAACCGACACACACCGTGCTGTTGACCAGCTGGTGAGGCTCAGTGAGGATCTGAACCGTCACCGGCTGTTAATACCGCCACTCTGTCACGGTCAACACGTGGGCTGCTGTTCAGCCGTGTATCACCCCGGTCTGTGGGCTGCTGTTCAGCCGTGTACTACCCCGGTATCGCGGTCTGTGGGGTGCTGTTCAGCCGTGTACCACCCCGGTATCCCGGTCTGTGGGCTGCTGTTCAGCCGTGTACCACCCCGGGCTGTGGGCTGCTGTTCAGCCGTGTATCACCCCGGTATCCCGGTCTGTGGGGTGCTGTTCAGCCGTGTACCACCCCGGTATCCCGGTCTGTGGGGTGCTGTTCAGCCGTGTACCACCCCGGTATCCCGGTCTGTGGGCTGCTGTTCAGCCGTGTACCACCCCGGTATCCCGGTCTGTGTGCTGCTGTTCAGCCGTGTACCATCCCGGGCTGTGGGCTGCTGTTCAGCCGTGTACCACCCCGGTATCCCGGTCTGTGGGGTGCTGTTCAGCCGTGTACCACCCCGGTATCCCGGTCTGTGGGGTGCTGTTCAGCCGTGTACCACCCCGGTATCCCGGTCTGTGGGCTGCTGTTCAGCCGTGTACCACCCCGGTATCCCGGTCTGTGGGGTGCTGTTCAGCCGTGTACCACCCCGATATCCCGGTCTGTGGGCTGCTGTTCAGCCGTGTACCACCCCGGTATCCCGGTCTGTGGGGTGCTGTTCAGCCGTGTACCACCCCGGTATCCCGGTATGTGGGCTGCTGTTCAGCCGTGTATCACCCCGGGCTGTGGGCTGCTGTTCAGCCGTGTACCACCCCGGTATCCCGGTCTGTGGGCTGCTGTTCAGTCGTGTACCACCCCGGTATCCCGGCCTGTGGGCTGCTGTTCAGCCGTGTACCACCCCGGTATCCCGGTCTGTGGGCTGCTGTTCAGCCGTGTACCACCCCGGTATCCCGGTCTGTGGGGTGCTGTTCAGCCGTGTACCACCCCGGTATCCCGGTCTGTGGGGTGCTGTTCAGCCGTGTACCACCCCGGTATCCCGGTCTGTGGGCTGCTGTTCAGCCGTGTATCACCCCGGTCTGTGGGGTGCTGTTCAGCCGTGTACCACCCCGGTATCCCGGTCTGTGGGCTGCTGTTCAGCCGTGTACCACCCCGGTATCCCGGTCTGTGGGGTGCTGTTCAGCCGTGTACCACCCCGGTATCCCGGTCTGTGGGCTGCTGTTCAGCCGTGTACCACCCCGGTCTGTGGGCTGCTGTTCAGCCGTGTATCACCCCGGTCTGTGGGGTGCTGTTCAGCCGTGTACCACCCCGGTATCCCGGTATGTGGGCTGCTGTTCAGCCGTGTATCACCCCGGGCTGTGGGCTGCTGTTCAGCCGTATACCACCCCGGTATCCCGGTCTGTGGGTTGCTGTTCAGCCGTGTATCACCCCGGTTTGTGGGCTGCTGTTCAGCCGTGTACCACCCGGTATCCCGGTCTGTGGGCTGCTGTTCAGCCGTGTACCACCCCGGTATCCCGGTATGTGGGCTGCTGTTCAGCCGTGTATCACCCCGGGCTGTGGGCTGCTGTTCAGCCGTATACCACCCCGGTCCCGGTCTGTGGGTTGCTGTTCAGCCGTGTATCACCCCGGTTTGTGGGCTGCTGTTCAGCCGTGTACCAGCCCGGTCTGTGGGGTGCTGTTCAGCCGTGTACCACCCCGGTACCCCGGTCTGTGGACTGCTGTTCAGCCGTGTACCACCCTGGTACCCCGGTATGTGGGCTGCTGTTCAGCCGTGTACCACCCCGGTATCCCGGTCTGTGGGCTGCTGTTCAGCCGTGTACCACCCCGGTATCCCGGTCTGTGGGGTGCTGTTCAGCCGTGTACCACCCCGGTATCCCGGTCTGTGGGCTGCTGTTCAGCCGTGTATCACCCCGGTCTGTGGGGTGCTGTTCAGCCGTGTACCACCCCGGTATCCCGGTCTGTGGGCTGCTGTTCAGCCGTGTACCACCCCGGTATCCCGGTTTGGGGGCTGCTGTTCAGCCGTGTACCACCCCGGTATCCCGGTCTGTGGGGTGCTGTTCAGCCGTGTACCACCCCGGTATCCCGGGCTGTGGGCTGCTGTTCAGCCGTGTACCACCCCGGTATCCCGGTTTGGGGCTGCTGTTCAGCCGTGTACCACCCCGGTATCCCGGTATGTGGGCTGTTGTTCAGCCGTGTATCACCCCGGTTTGTGGGCTGCTGTTCAGCCGTGTACCACCCCGGTATCCCGGTCTGTGGGCTGCTGTTCAGCCGTGTACCACCCCGATATCCCGGTCTGTGGGCTGCTGTTCAGTCGTGTACCACCCCGGTATCCCGGTATGGGGGCTGCTGTTCAGCCGTGTACCAGCCCGGGTTGTCTGTATAGGGTATTGCCGAGCCTCAGTTTCGGAGGTCATCCCATCGCAGGTTTTATTGTGTGCTATATCTGTGAAGTTGGGCGATAGTGACAGCGCGTGTTCGCCATTGTGTCTCTGCTCGTCCCTTTAAGAAATTACTTGCCATTCATTATTGGAACTTAGAGACTACGGGAAATTGCTGACGCAATTCAATTTGCTCGTGATGTTTTGAGTGTGGAGGCCCGTTTTGCCATTTGTCAGAATAGTATGTAAAGAGTCCTATGCATTGGACTGTAAAGGAGCCATTCATGTTGAGCTCAGCACCAGTATTGCACTCGCCTATAATACCGGTTAACAACAGTTGTAATAATTCAGTGGTGCATTGCGGCGGAGCTGGCTCAGCTGAATAGTGTATGTTCGCTGCAGTGTGTTATGCGAATTTCCCGGCACATCATCGAACGATGGTTTCTTCAGGGATTTGTGAAGTAAAGACGCAACGTTGGGTAGATATGTTGTTTTAATCCCTCTCATTACCTATAAACAGTATTTGTCTTTAACGTTGACTACATTAAACGATATTTGAATGCACGATATTTGAATGAACGATTTTTGAATGGACGATATTTGAATGAATGATTCGTTTAAAATGCGCTAGTTAACATCGTTTCGAGCCTCATCGTTTCGAGCGAGCGCGACGCTCGCTCGAAACGATGAGGGTCTTGTTCGATAAATAAATCCTTACCGCATGGTCGAAGTGTTTCATAGTTTACCAGTAAAACGCCTTAATCGGCGGTAGCCGAGCGGTATCTGTTGCTGATTCAAGTGGGTAGATATTCATTAAAAAAAGTCAGTTTATGATCATGATCTCCTTTCTCGAATCCGCCAAAAGGGAGTAAGTCCTGAGCGTTGCATGCTTCAGCGTATACAAAATAAATGCTTATTACCGAGCGGGCGCGAAGCGCTCGTGAAGTTTCTCGTCAACTTACTAGGCAAATTTACATTTGACCCGGCCCGACCCGGCCCGACCCGGCCCGACCCGGCCATATATACGCTTTTCGGAAGCTAATAACTTTGCAACCACTGCTCCGATTGAGATCGGGTTTTCACCATTGGATAGGACCATTAAATCAATTTTGATTGTGTTATGGTGCGTTCTGATAGGGGTGGTACCACAGCGCGTGGCACCCGAAGACGTTGAAATGAACACAAATCATTCTTGATCAAAAATGGCTTGATTTATCTAAGCATTCGTTTTTTTATACGCCGAAGCATGCAGCGCTCAGGACGTACTCCCTTTTGGCGGATTCGAGAAAGGAGATCATGTACAATTTAATCAAACTTAATTTTTATGTTGGTATGCATGAAGGCCACACGGCCATTTTTATGGAGGACTAAAATGACTAAAAGGACTATGTGTTACTACCACGTGTGCTCCCGTACCGTTTCATATTTCAAACCTGTTTTACCTTTACCAGTGCGCGCCCGCTCGGTCATCGACCAAAAAGGCGTTTTACTGGTTACGACTTACGAGCGAGCGGCTCGTCCTTCCGTGGTATATGGGAAAAATCTGAATATGAGCAGCCCGGCCCGACCTGGCCCGACCCGACCCGACCCGGCCCGACCCGACCCGGCCCGACCCGACCCGTGGCGACGCTTTTGAGAAGCTTATATCTCTGCAACCACACGTCCGATTGACAAGCGGACTTCTTTGCTTAGCAGCCCCATCCAACCTGCCCTGTTTGAGACCGGTGCTCACTCATGTGGGTGACTACCACTGCGCGTGGCACGTGCCGCGTGGGGGGTGTTGAAAAGTGCTTTCTCGCAAAAACTCTGCAACGGCTGAGCCGATTGTGTTCAAATTTGGTGTGTGGTTAGGGACCTCTCAGCCGCCACTTTCCCACAAGTCAGGGGTGGGATGCCTCTGCACGTGCGTACGTGCACACCCCTATTCTATATCTCAGGAACGGCTGAGCCGATTGTGTTAAAATTTGGTGTGTGGTTAGGGACCTCTCAGCCGCCAATTTTCCCACAAGCCAAGGGTGGGGTGCCTCTGCCCGTGCGCACGTGCACGCGCCTATTTTCTCTATCTCAGGAACGGCTGAGCCAATTGTGTTCAAATTCAGTGTGGGATTAGACCTCTCAGCCGCCTCTTTCCCACATGTCAGGGGTGAGGTGCCTCTGCATGTGCGCACGTGCGCACCTTTTTCGTATCTCAGAAACTACTTGCCCTATCGAGTTGAAATTCACCATACATTTCCTGCGCGCTCGCTCGTTCATCGCCGACTACGGCGCCTTACTGGTATTAATAATGCCATTTTTGATCAAGAATTATTTTGGCTCATTTCCACGTTTGCGTGTGCCACGCGCTGTGGTACCACCCCTATCAGAACGCACCATACCAAAATCGAAATTGATTTGATGGTCCTATCCAATGGTGAAACCCCGATCTCAATCGGAGCAGTGGTTGCAAAGTTATCAGCTTCCGAAAATCGTCTGTACGGCCGTGTCGGGCCGGTTCGGGCCGTGTCGGGCCGGCTCGGGCCGGGTCAAATGTAAATGTGTCTAGTAAGATGACGAGAAACATCACGGGCGCTTCGCTCCCGCTCGGTAATTAGCCGCGTTGGCTGTATATGCTTTTCAGTGGTTTGGGCAACGTTGCTTTTTTCGCTTTATGTCTTTGTAATACCCATACTCACTAATGTGAACTTCCTCTGGCCTCTGACGGCGGGAAGAAGCTGCGTTTTCTCTCCACCTTCTACCGCCAATGAGTATTTGTTAGGTGTCGAAATAAAATCGGTGGGGCATTTGGGTGCTTTAAAATCGTTTCAGGTGATGGAAAATCAAATAGAAAAGTTAACATCGTTTCGAGCCTCATCGTTTCGAGCGAGCGTCGCGTCTTCGACACATTTAGTTGCACAACGATGTCATCGGCTTAAAACCTGGAATGTCGAAAAACTTTCATACCATTTCTTAGTTTTGTTCTTGGTACCTAGACATTTTGTCATCTAGGGTAATTAATTTAACTTACTTCTGTAGAATCGTCCCTTTTTATTTGTTATTTTGAAATGTAGCCTTAAAAGAACTGCCGTTCTTCCGTGTTTTGTTGTTGCAATGTCGAAAATCTACCAAATTTTGATTTCGAAGCCCAAATTGGCTACCCATTACTAGCACACCACAATCAGACCAACACATAATCCAACCTCCAGACTATGCAGACACGAGTGTCGTGCCGAGTCTGTGCACTGTCCTAAGTCGCCTGACGTCTGCCTACCTTCGGCAGGAGTGTACCAACATCTTCTCGTCGGGCGGCGGCGAGTCGCTCTCGTCGGTGGCCGGGGTGCCGTTCCTGGGCCGTCTGCCGCTGGAGCCGCGCCTGGCCGCCGCCCTGGACGCTGGCCGGCCGCTCACCGAGCCGGCCGCCGCCGCCGTCACCGCAGCCGTCACAGAGATCGTGCAGACTCTGCTGAAGACCGTCCGGTGACGCCTCGGTGACGCCGCGTCACGGTGACGCCGTGTCAGTGGTGACCGAGTGGTGCGGGGCACGGACCAGCAGTTCCAGACGTGTTGGTACCGTGAGCCGCCGCTGGACTGGTGCCGCGGGTGACTGGCAGGACTGCCAGTGGTGGCCCTTGGTGACACCCAGTCAGTGTGATGTGTGCGGTGCGACATTAAGTGACTCCTGTGGTAGAACAGTGGAAAGAGTGCAGTCGATAGGCGCCACTGTCCCCAGAGCCACTTGTTATTGTTGTTTGCTGGGCCCACCACAAGATGAACGTTCACTGGCGATGGCATGCCAGCCTATGTGATCAACGTTGATTTTGTCACGTCCGGAATGTCATCACAGAATTTGGTGACCTTCCGTGGAGTCTTCGGAATGCCAGAACTACAGGTTGCTACAGAACTGCCAACTGCGTCTTCGAGGACTCTGGAGAATAAAATGTGTCATTACTTACATTCGTTTTGACTACGCCAACTTTTGCGGTAATCTCACATGTGCGTTGCAACGTACCAGACAAACGACGGAAAAATCCCCTGATCACTACAAGTACTGGTACCAGTAAGGCGCCGTAGTCGGCGATGAACGAGCGAGCGCGAAGGAAATGTATGGTGAATTTCAACTCGATCGGGCAAGTAGTTTCTGAGATACAAAAAAGGGTGCGTACGTGCAGAGACACCACACCATATAAATCATATACACATATGTATACACGATTTCTATACACCCCACCCCTGACTTGTAGGAAAGTGGCGGCTGAGAGGTCCCTAAGCACACACCAAATTTGAACACAATCGGCTCAGCCTTCCCTGAAATATAGAATAGGGATGTGTACATGCGCACGTGCAGAGGCACCCCACCCCTGACTTGTGGGAAAGTGGCGGCTGAGGGGTCCCTAACCACCAAATTCGAACACAATCGGCTCAGCCGTTCCTAAGATACAGATAACAGAATAGGGGTGTGCACGTGCGCACGTGTAGAGGCACCCCACCCCTGACTTGTGGGAAAGTGGCGGCTGAGAGGTCCCTAAGCACACACCAAATTTGAACGCAATCGGCTCACCCGTTCCTGAAATATAGAATAGGGATGTGCACGTGCGCACGTGCAGAGGCACCCTACCCCTGACTTGTGAGAAAGTGGCGGCTGAGGGTTCCCTAACCACACACCAAATTTGCACACAATCTGCCCAGCCGTTGCGGAGTTTTTGCGAGAAAACACTTTTCAACACCCCTCACGCAACACACGCCACGCGCAGTGGTAGTCACCCACATGAGTCGGCAGGGCGTATTTTAAGGGATTTTGACTGGGGAGGCAACTCAGCAATTAGGGGCGGCAATTTGGCAATCGGGGACCGCAGTCCATAGACTGGGGGTGGGCATGCATTTTCGGGGGGTATTTTGAGGAAAAAAGAATAGGCGCAGCAACTCATGATCAAGCGTATGTACATATCAACGGATGTCAGAAAGGCGAAGAATGGCATTTGAGAGCCAAAATGCACGCATTCTACCTTTACTTGTATTCCTGTGGAAGGTCAACCTCAACTCCAGCGACCTTGGTCAGTGGTGGATCCATGGGGAGGGGGCCATGCCCCCTCCCCTTTGAGCCTTGAAGGGGCCCAATGGCCCGATGGGTTCCCCATAGGCGATCGAAGTGACTCGAAACGAATTTCACTCTGCTTTCAAACAAAGTGCAAGTAAAGTAGTAATACAATAACAAAACGCAAGGCCGGAGGGGGTCCTCTGCTGGCCTGAAGGGTCCTTCTGACCACCTGAGGGGGCACTCTGACCGCCTGAGGGGGCACTCTGACCGCCTGAGGGGGTACTCTGACCGCCTGAGGGGGCACTCTGACCGCCTGAGGGGGCACTCTGACCGCCTGAGGGGGCACTGACCGCCTGAGGGGGTACTCTGACCGCCTGAGGGGGCACTCTGACCGCCTGAGGGGGCACTCTGACCGCCTGAGGGGGCACTCTGACCGCCTGAGGGGGAACTCTGACCGCCTGAGGGGCCACTCTGACCGCCTGAGGGGGCACTCTGACCGCCTGAGGGGGCACTCTGACCGCCTGAGGGGGCACTCTGACCGCCTGAGGGGGCACTCTGACCGCCTGAGGGGGCACTCCGACCGCCTGAGGGGGCACTCTGACCGCCTGAGAGGGTACTCTGACCGCCTGAGGGGGCACTCTGACCGCCTGAGGAGGCATTCTGGCCGCCTGAGGGGGTACTCTGACCGCCTGAGGGGCAGTGGCGGATCCGCCCTTGGGCAGTGAAGGGGCACCACCGCGCCGGGGGACCAGGGGCACCACCGCCCCGGGGCACCAGGGACACCACCGCGCCGGAGAACCAGGGGCACCACCGCGCCGGGGCACCAGGGGCACCACCGCGCCGGTAGGCGGCACTGTGGGGTGATGGGAGGCACCGGTGCACCGTGCCTCCTTGAATCCAGGAGAAGGAAACAATGGCCTGGTGCCACCATGAAATCACAAGCATTGGTCGCTGCGAAAGCAGTTGTTTATTTCGCGAAATGATGCTAAATTATAATTGCTAAATTATGCCTAAAAATGCCCCTTCATGCCTCCCGTCCCTTGGCCTATGAAGGGACACCAACGTGCCTTTATACCAGAGGCAACAACGTATCGGACTCCAGGGGCCCTGAGGGCCCTTTGGTAGTCGGGATCCGCTTACATAGGCGGTGGAACAGGGGGAGGGCACCGGGCACCGTGCCCCTTGAATCCAGTAGGAGGGAGAGGCGGGGCACCAATGCCCTGGTGCCCTCATCAAATTGCTGAAAACCCACCTATTTTATGCGACATGGTGCAAAATTTAGAGACAAAAAACGCACCGCTTCGCGGCGCATATTACATACGTGCGTCCTGATATAAATCCTCAATGTCAAGATGTTTGTTGACTATTGTTTTTGGTCGCGAACGAACCTATAGTGCCCGCCGTTTGGGCTTTTTATAATGTGGTGCATGGTTGCAAATCCATGAAACGTGTTTGAAACTGTTAAACAACTGCAACCAAGCTGTTATAATTCTGTGAGAAAAAAATCGAAAAATATATGTCCATTAAGACAGCCCAGGTTCAGCCCAGGTTCAGCCCAAGTTCGGGTCACCTACGATTGAGCTGAAATTTGCACAAAAGATCCACCAGAGGCCCAGTAGTCCACACCTAGCAGCATTCGGTGTAACTCCCAGCGGTTTGACCTCCGGACTCGTGACCGGAGCAAGGTCACGAGTTCAAATATTGCACAGCACATTGTGGCCTACCCAGATGAATCCAACGCCAAAATACTCGAACATACTTGCGGGGACTCGTCTAAGGGAATTTGACTGGGAGGGGGGGCTGGCCGCTGGAGTGAATATTAATGCACACATGTTTGGTAAATTCCTAAATAAACTATGGGTGATTCATTTGGTGATAACACACAACTCACATTTTTTTAAAAAAATAAGAAATTTGGTCACCAAATGTCTCAATTTGTTTGCAAAAAAAAAAGTTTGTTTTTTTTTTTAAATTTATATGCCCATTTATTTATGTAGCCATTTATTTATATATGGTTTAAAAATTTAAAGTTGTAATTTTTTTTAAAAATTTTGTGACAAAATTTTGTCAATTTTGTGAGAGGGAAAAAATCACAAAAACACAAAATTTCACAAAATTGACACATTGCCCGACATAAAAGAAGAAGTAAGCAACTTTAATTAAGAAAAGTTGGGTTTATTTCAACTACCAATGCCTTATGCATTGATAGTTGAAATAAAACCAACTTGGTGACCTTGAGAGGCAAAGTCATTGTGGGAAATGTAAGACCAAGTATGTAGGAGTATTTTAGCGTTGGATTCATCCCCGTAGCTCTTCTGGGTAGGCCACAATAAACTGTGCAAAATCGAACCTGGGCTGAACCCGGCCTGCACCTCTCGCAGTGACGTTTAATTGTCAAGGTAAAACCGTAATAACTATCAAGTAGGTGTTTTCAGCGAATGTTAGCGCATCACATGGGTCACATTTCGACGTGCTTTTTAGTTTGTATTTTTTTTGTATACCAGTTATGCGCTGTGCAATGGTACCAGCGGCTGAGTCCCCAAATGACCTTAGCTCAAATGGTGACCTTGAGAGGTCAAGTCGTTGTGGGAAACGTAAGACCAAGTATGTACGAGTATTTTAGCGTTGGATTCATCCTCGTAGCTCTTCTTGGTAGGCCACAATGTGCTGTGCAAAATCGACCCTGGTCTGAACCCGGACTGCACCTCTCGCAGTGACGTTTAATTGTGAACGTCAAACCGTGATAGCTATCAAGTATGTGTTTTCGGCGACTGTTAGCACATCACCTGGGACACGTTTCGACATGCTTTTTAATTTGTTAAATAATTTGTGTATACCAGTTATGCGCTGTGCAATGGTACCAGCGGCTGAGTCCTCAAATGACCTTAGGTCAAATGGTGACCTTGATAAGTCGGGTCGATGTGGGAAACGTAAGACCAAGTGTGTGCGAGTATTTTAGTGTTGGATTCATCCCCGTAGCTCTTCTGGGTAGGCCACAATGTGCTGTGCAATATTTGAACTCGTGACCTTGCTTGACCTCTGGAGGTCAAACCGTTGGGAGTGACACCAAATGCTGCTAGGTGTGGACTACTGGGCTTCTGGTGGATCTTCTGTGCAAATTTCAGCTCTATCGGAGGTAACCCGAACCTGGGCTGAACCTGGGCTGAACCTGGGCTGAACCTGGGCTGAACCTGGGCTGAACCTGGGCTGTCTTGATGGACATGAAAAATATCCCATTTTTGTGCCACTGCGGCGAAATTCCTTCTATCTTTGCAGTGGTAGAATCTCATTGAGTGGCTGCATTGGTGCCCTTGGGCTCAATTTAACTTTTGAACGAATGAAATACAAATAATAAGTGTCAAATTACTTTGTGTTGTTGTTGCGATTAAACTTTGTCCGCGCTCTGATATCGTCTCTTTTCAGTTGGTTCGCTTTCGTTTTTTTTTGCTTTGTGTTACTAGGAGTTAACGCTTTGTCGACTGTCATCGCTATAAGTCATATAACTCTTTCATTAACTTTTTGGTCTTAAAATCGTACATTTCCTCCACGCAGCATCAGTTTAAGTTGTTCATCTAATAAACAATCGCCAAAATGAGCACCAAGTCGCTCGGTCGCTTGATTGAAGAAGAAAAACATTTGAGTACTTCTATTGATGTTTTGGGAACCGTATATTGCTTTATTTTGTAAAGTATCATGACTTGATACCTTAAATAAACTCATCGCTTGATAAATGTGGAACGTTTAACATCTAAGGGCCATCCAAATTCTGAGATACGGTCGTTGTGGACGGCTCGGCGCCTCGCTGAGCTACCGTTGATCTCTCGGGCTGGGAGCAATCACACGGTGACGGCTAAATGATGGCATCGCCCGGCATCGGCCGCCCGGTCCCGCTGTCCGCAACCCGCCGCCCGCCGCCCGCCGCCTGCCGCCCGCCGCCCGCCGCCCGCCGCCCGCCGCCCGCCGCCCGCCGCCCGCCGCCCGCCGCCCGCCGCCCGCCGCCCGCCGCCCGCCGCCCGCCGCCCGCCGCCCGCCGCCCGCCGCCCGCCGCCCGCCGCCCGCCGCCCGCCGCCCGCCGCCCGCCGCCCGCCGCCCGCCGCCCGCCGCCCGCCGCCCGCCCGCCGCCCGCCGCCCGCCGCCCGCCGCCCGCCGCCCGCCGCCCGCCGCCCGCCGCCCGCCGCCCGCCGCCCGCCGCCCGCCGCCCGCCGCCCGCCGCCCGCCGCCCGCCGCCCGCCGCCCGCCGCCCGCCGCCCGCCGCCCGCCGCCCGCCGCCGCCCGCCGTCAACCGTCCGCCGCCCGCCGCCTGCCGCCTGCCGCCCGCCGCCCGTTGCCGGTCGGTGTGTTCACTCAGACTGTCTGCGGACAGCCGTGTGGGCGGCAGCAGCCAGGTCTGAGAAACAGCTATCGCCAAACTCGGACCGGATGTGGAGAACTTCCGGTCCCAGCGCCGGTGCAAAATCGCTGGAGCGCACCGGAAGCACCGGAGTAGATTTCCGGTGGTAGATAGAAGCACCGGTGGTTAGATAAACAACCAGCAGTGATTTTCGTGTTGATTGAATAATATTTTCTCTTCTCTTCTCACTCGTATCTTCTTCATTCGGATGGAAGATAAGGGCATTACAGGTGGTGTATCTTGTCAAATACCTACACATGGAAAACTTTTACTTTGCTGCTTAAAGTTCTTGCAAGTTTGAGTGATAGGGGAAGATGATGGAATTTGGACCTCTGGGGTAATTTTGACCACTCCGTTTTGCGCCCAATCCGGAACTACGATTCATAACCACGATAACTACGATGCTCAGCACAGTGGCAACGCCACCAAATTTTGAGTCGGGAGCCGTTTGGCCATACGTTAATATTTTCCAGTCAATGTCATGGTATGGACGGACCTAAACGAGGACTTCACTTCCATTTACTTGAAATGGTTGTGAAATTTGTAAATAAACGGCACCTTGTACTTAAAGGGAATAGCCTGAATACCTTGAACACCCTGAAAATACATTGAATACCTTGAAAGTTGAAAGAAATTTGGCTATACGGGGTATTGCGAGCTGAAAAAACGAATATGGCATTTGTTTGGACGATAGATGGATACCTGTCGAAAAAATGGGCATGTTTCTCTTTTCTCCTTCATGGCCATAACAGCTTCATGACAATTAAATTATGACGTCATGTATATGGTAGCTTGGAAATGGAAACTATTGCATACAATAACGACGGACGTTAGACATTTACGCAGGCTGCTTGTAACGTAAACAACCGTTGTGAGGACCCGAAACATGTTTCGGGGAAATTCAACTTCTTCTAAAAGGAGCGCTCAGTCCTGTGTCGAAATTACTTAGCGTATCGTGGTAATTCTTTCACCACAACCCGTTTTTCGATCTGCCCTACAAATCTGCTATCTCAGTTCAAAATCCCATGTTAAAGGTGAACTATTTCCTTTGAAGGAAATGGTCACCTTTAATGGGGGTTTGAACTGGGATAGCAGATTTGTAGGGCAGATCGAAAAATTGGTTGTGGTGAAATAATTACCGCGCTACGCTTAGTAATTTCGACACATGTGTCGATCTTACTTAGCGAGCGAGGTAATTATTTCACCACAACCTATTTTTCGATCTGCTCTACAAATCTGCTATCTCAGTTCAAAATCCAATTAAAGGTGACCTATTCCCTTTAATTTATTAATTACTTTTCCCGGGTTGTAGACATTCATTTTCTATAATCGACCGTAAGTTTATCGTATTATGAGT